>JACEGR010007626.1:0-46736 GCA_014170235.1 Listronotus bonariensis
CGAAATAATGCCGCTTAAAAACTAGTTAGGGTATAGTTTTTTCACGATCTAAAAAAGTGACTGAGGCTTGGGATGCAATAAAACCATAAAACTTTTCGGATTTACTGTGTTTGGTCGCACTAGACCTAAAGAAAAAGATTTACTAATGTGTAAAGTTGGTTGGGAATTAAATAAACAATCAATAATTTGCAACTATATTTCAACAGTAAATAATACTTACATTTAAGAACAAAATAAAACACACAATATCTTACTCTAAATCAATTTCATTATCACTAATATCTCCCAAAACTAATAACACAGACCCACAAAAAATAAGTGGTGTGTGCGGGTGTCGGACCCACCTAGTCGGGCGTATTTTTTCCTTCTGAACATGAATCTGAAGTCAAAACTGAAGGTCAAACTGCAAAAACCGAATTGCGGGGGCCGGGGAGAAACTAGAATTTTTTTAATTGAAAGGGGTCTATGTAGCACCTCATTTTAAAGGCCCTTGAATCCCCTATGTAACGCGACTTTGTTTTTGAAAATCAGCCCAGTCGTTCCAGACTAACAACCATTTAAAATTTGGCTTAAATACTATACAGTGCGGTTTCAATGGTATTGGCTTGTATAAGTCTGGAATGGCTGGGTCGATTTTTAAAAACGTGGCGTTAAATAGAGTATTAAAGGCCCTTTAAAATGAGGTGCTACATAACCCCTTTAAATTATAAAAAAATGCTAGTGCCCCTGCCCTGGACCCCGCAATTCAAGTTTTTGCAGTTTGACCTCCAGTTTTGACTTCAGATTCTTGTTCAGCGGAAAAATACGGCGGACTAGGTGGGTCCGACATCCAGCACACACCATTTTTGTGGGCCTGTGTAATAATTATTTTTCAGATTCAAGGTTATTTACATTTATGTCCATAAAGCGAGAGGAGTTTTCAATTTTTTTAAAGTGTTCAGTACCTACAATTTTTCCAGTTTTTAACGGTTACATTTTCGACTTCTGTCTTTATCAGTACAATTAGAGTAGAATTTAAAGTTTGTGAATTAGTGTGCACGCTAATATTTGACTAGACTAGAGAGCAATTAATATTAATGTGAGAACTCTCTGCTTTTTCATTTTCCGACAGATTAAATCTTCATTGCTTAAATCAACAGATTTAGTTGCACCACTGTCTTTTCGTACTTTTCTGGGATTCATAGTATTATCATAGAGTAAGGAAATTATAAGAGTTATCATGGAATAGCCGATTTAAGGACAGGTCATGCGAAACCTCCCAATATAATTTTATTCGTTTCTCGTTGAAATACCGCCAGTTAGTCATTTCAGTAAGCTTACGTGTCTCCCCACCGCTGATGTTACACGAGGCGAGGCTTCGACCGACGCATTTAAAGTGTAAACTGGAAAAATGACAAGCCTGCCGCAAAAGCGGTACGAAAATTTTAGCATGCCATGGTTTCTCTTATCCGTAGGTATGTTACTTTATGGTATTATTCACAATTTTCCACACTGTACTTTCAGGAACGCCGGTTAAAGTTTTTGTTTTTAATGAAAAATATTTTTGTCAGGTCAAGTCACTTTTTTAGATCGTAAAAAAACTACATATATATATATATATATATATATATATATATATATATATATATATATATATATATATATATATATATATATGCTACATGCTACTAATGTTTATTTCAAGGTCATTAAATTTAAAAATGTACGTCAAATATTTTACCGGACCGTGAGCGCCTAGTGTGCACTGACTATTTGAAAAATCAACAATTCTATAACCTTTTAGGAAAGTTCTTGACTATTACATTTAATCTATCATTTTACATGATACTATTGGGACGCCACTGATATTTGAGCAAAAATGTATGATTTATTTTCAGTATTTTATTTAGTGCATACATAACAGGTTGGCATTGTAATATTGGCAGAAATAATTTGAAGTTTATGAAGTAGATTTTTTATGATTTGAATAATGTAAAGGTTTTATGTATAGGGGGTAGAGTCCAAGTATACAGGGGTTTCGAATAGGATGCTGATGCTGAGCCTCAAGGGTGTGAATTATTATGGATTATGGGATTGTAAGAAGATACGTGCGAATGAACATACGTTTTAGATGCCTTAACTTTTGAGATAAATAAGGTAAATTTTCAAAATAAAAATAATCTTTTTATATTGTGACACCACTCTAATATTTTAATAAAATTTCGTATTCAGCCACCATGCATTAGACGTGTGATTTTTTGATATATTTTTTTTGTTACCAATGACGTTTGATCGGGATGTAACTAAATATTTTTAAAGAAATATCAAGTACCTCCGTACATTTTTTTAAATAAAAAATTATTCTTGTGACTTCCATTTATTTATGAGCACCTTTTCTGCCTAAAAAAATAATAGGTAGCATTTTTCTAAAAGATTGGTAGAAGCAAATCCTTGTTTCCTTTTAATAAAGAGCAGTTTAAAGTAAAAAAATATCTCCGGTAGCGTAGAGAACAGAGTCTTTGAGCTTTAACACACAAATCAAGGCTCACTCCTCAGCCGGGGAGATATGGTAGTAGTATTCAAAAATAACGTCCGTGGTGGCACTAAGGCACTTAAGCGTTGTCTAAAGGTGGTGAAAAATGTAAATATTGCCTATTTCAGTGCTGGGACAACGTTGACAGAACAGGGGAAAAGATGGGTTAAACACCTAATAACCCGACAACCACGGTACTCTGGAACTAAGGCATGAGCTTTCGTGAGCTGTCACAAAGATAAAAAAAAAGTTTACCTCTTTATTTACATACCTACATAAAAAAACTATACCAGGTGGTGCGTCGCCGAGAGGAACATAGGAAACCCCATACAAATTTTAAGGGGGTTAATTATTGGCTCCCCTGTACATTTTACAGAAAAAAATGTAGGATAACTTTTTAAAGAGACCCATATGACAAATCCTCTTGCCAAGTGTCAAATTCTTTAAAAAATTATCCTATATTTTTTCAATAAAATGTACAGGGAAGTAATAACTAACCCCTTAAAAGTTACATAAGATTTTCTATGTTCGCACCACCCGGTAGTTTTCTTTTTTTAAATCAGAGTTTACGTGCAAAACAGTATCTTTTAAAGTTAAAAATCTATATTGTTAAAATGGCCACAATTTAATAACCTGATTATTTAGGATTGCCGCCATTATGCTTCTTCGTGTACACCTGCGATTCTAATGACAGTTCGAGTCGATTTATCTTGCATAGTTATGTGATCAATACGTTGTTGCCAGTGTTAGCAAATATTCATATCGAAAAACAATTAAAATGACGCCTGTAGTCCTAATGTTATTGGTTTATTTTTTTTATCGACATCATCATTTTGGATACTAGGTATCATCAATTTAAAAGGTTTATGGTCTATAAGTTTTATTGGAAAAAAAGTTGATAGAAATTATTATATAACCTTAAAATGATACATTTCTAGTGGTCCAAATGTGGCGTGCATTATTATACCTTTGCTAACTAAAATGACCGCGAACAATAACAATCTCCATTTAGCTAATTTTGATGATACCTGTTATTAGCACTAAACCATCGATATATACTGCAACATGGACGCAACTCCCTTTAACTCCTCATAGTGCCGACTCTCTTAGTTCCTGGGCCAGAAATGAAATTAACTTTTATGATAATAACACTTTTAAAGCCTTTTTAGGGGTTCCATTTGACGAGTCTACCGCTGAATATTCTTACCGCCATATATGGAAGCGGCGCTTTAACCCAGCCTGTCAATGTCAAATGTTTCGAGTGTTGAACTGGACAAACGCGTCACTTTCTTCGTCGGATAAGTTTACCAAAATGTTTTACATGTAATTTTTAAACATTGTGCCAAAAATCGTGAGGGTTACAGATACGAAAGCCGTCCAATCAGATAGGGTAGGGCGGGGCTAGTTGAGCATAGAGGTAAGTTGGGCAACTAAAATATCTCAAAAACTATCGACCGCACGCGAAAGCATCAAATAGCATAAAAAAGAGGTTGCGCGAGGGGAACTCATTGTGCGATCACTAGTGGTGACGCGGCGATCGAGAAAAGTATCCGTGCACATTGTTTCTTTTGTGATTAAAAAGTAAAATAATTGCAAGCCGAACAATTTTATCTGTGATAGTTAAATGTTTTCCGTCGTTAATCAGGTAAGTGTTAATCTTAAGTAAATTTATTGCAGTTTTAATATGTATAAAGATTTTGGATATAAGTTCAATCGGTTTTTAGTAAATTTACTTTTCCTTTAAAATTTCAGGTTGGGGGTAGTTGAGCTACAGTTGCCCAACTAACCCCACGGTTCTAAGTATAAAATGTTTTATTTTTTTTTATTTTTTAGGATATGGACTTATAACAGTAAGACTACTAGAATCTGCTCAAAATTTAAAAAGGCTGCAAACCGAACTTTGTACAAGCAACCGAGAAAACGAGCTGACCTATCTAACTTCGACCATACCCAAAGGCTGGTCCAAGAAAATTAGCCAAATTAAACAAAAGATAGAGAATAGCTGCAATTTTAACAGATGCAGAAGGCATTACAAGAGAAGCAAAATAAAACTGCTTAAAAAGTTTAAAAATCGAAGATGAATTGTTAGGTATTAAATTCAATAGTTAACCTAACCTAGGTACGTTGCTGTTTTATTAATGAGATTTGTTGTTTTCTCACTGTAAGATTATAAATATAAAAGGAAAATTGTCAAAATGTATTTTTATTGTAAACGTTTCTAACATTCAAGCCATGATTTGACTATACTTTTTAAGTGCTCCACTAGCCCCATACCCTTGCTCAACTTACCTCACCTATGGGGTACGTTGGGCATACTTGACTATCTACATTAAAATAGATGTAGCTCCTAAATTCGACTTATTAGAAAAGAAATTACTAGGGACACTATTAATAAGGGATAAATTGCTAATCCATCATTATGCAATATAAGCCATTAAGACTTATTTTGAGGAGCTATAACCGATGAAGTGAAAGATTGCTCAACTAGCCCCGCCCTACCCTACCCAAAACATGTGAATGTGCCTTATGGATTTCGTAACTGTAACACTAAATTTTTTAGCACAATTTGTAAAAATTGCATGTAAAACATTGTGGTAAACTTATCCGACAAAAGGGACGCGTTTGCCCAGTCCGACACCCGAAACATTTGACATTGACAGGCTGGATTAAAGCGCTGATTCCATATATGGCGGTATGAATATTCGTGGTAGACTTGTCAAAAGGAACCCCCTAAAAAGGTTTTAAAAGTTTTATTACCATGAAGTCCATTCATTACCGGCCCAGGGACTATCTCTCACCATTTTAGAACAAATCTAGCCGAGAAATGCAAACATTTTGGCAAGCCGTCTTAAAACAAACTATTGTAGTTAACAAATAAATAAAAAGCAAAAATAATAATTAAATCTTACTATAATAATAATGAAGTAACAAATAAATGTGTATTGTGGGAGTGTGCGAAATAATAATACGTAGTAAAAATTTTTACGACAAAGAAATAGTAAAACTAAAATAAATAAAAATAAATTCTTGAAAAATGTTTATTTTTTATTGGAAAACAGATAGAAAAAAATTATAAAAAGATGTCGAAAAATAATAAAAATAATATCCTTTTTTTATTAGTATTTTGACCAACCAAATAACGTATATCCTAAAAGTTTTGGCACAAAACTCATTTTCTTTAATTTTAATAAAAACAAAATAATATCAAGTTGCCTTTGAAAACAAAAGTTTATTTACTTTATTTACTGTCAGTTGAGATTTATTTATCTTGAAGTTTTCGCTTTAAGAAGTCGTATAAATTAGAAATAAGAAAAAGTATCTACAAGATAGTTGGGCGGATACCCAAAGCTGAAATCTGTCGAATATTCCAGAATGAAAACATTTCCCGCAGAACCATTTATAGAACAATAGCGGAGTGCGAGCAGGGAATACCATGTCTGAATCTCCCAAAAGTGGAAGACCACGTGCATTTACCGCACAGAGGTCAGAGAGATTGGTGAGAAGAGCAAAAAACCATATTGGAATGTCAACGAGGAGACTGGCTAGGCAATACAGATCTTCTAAGAGTACGATATCGTTGGAATTGAGGAGGAATGGTCTTAAATATCGAAAGAGACGTAAGTGCCCCAAATACTCTCAAGCGCAGCTTCTTCGTATACCAAGATGTTGTCGTCAACTGAGGCGGGTACATTTTGCCAATGAAAAAATCATTATTTTAGATGACGAAAAGTATTTCACTTTGAGTAATTCTGAAATGAAGGGAAACGATGGATTTTATACGGACAACGTAGAGGAATGCCCTGACAATGTTAGATACAAACATAAAGCGAAATTTGCAGATAAAATCCTTGTCTCGTGTGCAATTTCTAACAGGGGTGTATCTCGACCTTTTGTGGGAAGAGTGAGGGGTGAAGCTTTGAATAGTCAGAGCTATATTGATAAATGCCTTTCCAAATTGCTTCAGTTTGTCTGCGAACATCATGCTAATGACGATATCATGTTTTGGCCAGACCTAGCATCATGCCATTACTCAAGAGATACCCAAAACTGGCTTCGACAACACGACATACCTTTTGTTCCCAAAAACGATAATCCTCCAAACTTGCCGCAGGCTCGCCCAATAGAAGATTTTTGGGCAGTACTGTCTAGAAAGGTTTATCATGGAGGCTGGGAAGCACAAAATGAGGAACAATTAAGACGGCGAATTTACGAGAAATTAAGAGAAATTGAACTGAATTCCGTCCAGGACCTCATGAGAGACATTCGAAGAAATTTGAGTCTGGTAGAGCAGAATGGGCCACTCCACATAATTCGATAGTATAATTTAGTTAAGTATTGAGTTGTAATTTATGATAACTAGTTAGTGTTTAAATAAATTTCTTCATTAAAAAAAACACCGATAAATATTGTGTGCCAAAACTTTTAGGACATACGTTATTTGATAACTCGATGTATTTAAAATCTACAGGGTTAGTAGAAAAAACCGGAACGGTGGATTATCTCAGGAACCGTTAAATATAAATAAACCAAATTTTATGCGAAGGGGTAACTGAACATAAAGAATTCAAAAATTGTATTTGCAAGGTTGTCAAGTTTATAGGTTTCTCTCTAGGTTTTGAATTTTAAAATTTTAAATGGAATACCCTATTTTTTAATATTATAATCAATTGCTTGTATTAACTTTATTATGACCTAATATTATCGTTTTACTCTTGTCAATTTTGAAGATATGGCATCAAGTTTGAATACAGAAACGACCAGGTATGGTCAATTATCTCAAAAACGATCTAACCGAAATTCGTCAAAATTAGTACAGAGGAGTAGCTGGACATTTTAAATTCAGAAATTGCATTTGCGATGTTTCATAAATAAATTTTCTTATTCCCTTTCCTTGATTTCTTTTTTTTTTAAGAATCGTAAAAGCGTCGCAAAAATGCTATTCATGAATTAAGAAGGTCCAGTTTCACCCCTGTACTAATTTTGACGAATACTGGTTGGATCGTTTTCTGGATAATTGACCATAGCTAGCCGTTTTTGTAATAGTTTGGAAAAAACGCATGATGTCATATCTCAAGAAAATAACATATAGATGATACAAGCAATCGATTACAATAATAAAAAACAGGGTATTTCATTTAAAATTCCCTAACCTACAGAGAAAACTATAAACTTAGCAACCTTGCAAATATAATCTATAAATTCCTTGGCACAAAATTTGATTCATTTATATTTGACGGTAACTGAGATAATCCACCGTTTCGGTTTTCCTACTAACCCTGTATTTTCTTTTTATAGCCAACCACTTTACCGCAACAAAAAAATAAATGAATTGGTGGGTTCTTGGTATAACAACGCAATATCAGATAAAAGTAAATTGATTTAAATTAGGTTTGTTCCAGCAAACTGTTGGAAACATGTTAGCAACAATCGTAAAAGCAGAAATTGTTACAAACATTGGTCAGAAATGTTGGGCAACAGTTTTCTGCTGAAACGAAAAATAAACAAAGCGTGCATACTGCTTATACGTCAATACAAGAAAGGTTATGTTAAAAATTTGTCAGTA
The DNA here is from genome assembly GCA_014170235.1 of Listronotus bonariensis. Taxonomy (NCBI): domain Eukaryota; kingdom Metazoa; phylum Arthropoda; class Insecta; order Coleoptera; family Curculionidae; genus Listronotus; species Listronotus bonariensis. The sequence goes on from JACEGR010007626.1 coordinate 8,076, forward strand.
ATGTTCGAAGAAAGTTTGCAAACTTTTCAAACAGTTTCCAACATGTTTCCAACACTTTAAAACTACTGCTGGAACAACAAACAATTGTATAATGTTACAAACATGGCACTGCTGGAACGAGAAATTTGACGTGCGCAGAATCCGAACGGTTGCAAACATTTCTAACAGCCTGCTGGAACAAACCTATTGACGTATTTTGACGTCATCAGAATGTCATTGTCTTCATATTTAAAAAAAATCATAGCTTGTTTGGGTGCCGCAGTCCTTGATACATGTTTATAGTTTATTTATATTAAAATTATTATTTATAACATTTATGTAGACACTGTGTCCAAAAGTCTTTTACAAAAACGATTGAAATTTAGGATAAATTGCTCTCACACTCACACCAATATTATACTTTAGCTTTTTAAATGGGACACTCTGTATATTATTGCACTTTTAATTTCCCAAATAATTTAGATGTGCTTTATGTCTAACACTCAAGATGGGTCATTCAAAGGAAAGTATCCGTCATTGTTAATTTCGTTATTACTCAAAATACGAAATAGTTTAAATTAGCAAACTAGTAGCATTTTTAATGCTCTTTAAGATTAAATATTATAAAAAAAAATTTATATGGAAAACCCTGTATATTGGAGCACCAATTAATATATATTTTAAAGACCTTTCAGAAAATTCCACATTTGATATGTCCATCTTTTATAATTTTGGAAATATAGACATCCGAATCTAAAAATATTAGATAGTTTCTTTAATTTATCTACCGCATTAAACCAATGATCTAAAAATTAAAAGGATTGCGAATAGAAAATGATCCCCATATATTTTCAATAGATCTGCGCACGAAATTTTTACCCCACACTGGGAGAATTGCACACCTTTGCACATGCGCAGTTCTTATAAAAGTTAGCATTTTTCATTTAAAGCCCAATATAGTGTTGGCAACATTGACAAAATTTGCAGTATTTTAATAAATATAGTGGTTGCAACACTGAAAACGTTTACCTATACAGTGACAGGACCACACTCATCCTAATTTAATTTATAATTTGGGATTTCCCGATCGTAAAATCCAGGTAAAATTGACGCCGTCGGGCCGCCCAAATCCAATCTCCCATCTACGGTCGACCGTTATCAGGTATAGTTATTTGGTGTTTCATTTGTGCGTTGTGAGTAATTCTTGGTGTTCAAATGGGTTCAAATTATGTTTAATTTAAGTTTTGCATAACCAAAACTTAATAATGAGTAAGTGGCAAATTTTCTGTTTTAAATAATACTCTTTATTGCCATGCAGTCAATTTTTAGAGATCAATAAATCCATTATTTTTTGAAATAGTCATGGTTTGGGTTAATTTTTTAAACGGGAAAAATTGTATTTAAGGATTATAGAAAAATATACATGGCGTTCCATTTACAATAACAAACTTGCCCTATATACGAAAATTGGCCGTTTTTGGAAGAACTAAATGTCACAACTAAACGGCAAGGTTATAAAAAGAAACATTAAAAAAATCTAAGTCTTTCTGCGAACACCGCATTTTGATAATTTTATTTGTTCTAAAATTATTCGCGGTCAAAATGGGTTAAAATATAGTCGGACACCCTGTATTATCATTTGACTGATGCATTTATAATCACACAAAATAAAATATGGCAGTATAATTAAAATAATTTGACATATTTTCAAGTTATAACACGTAGCCATAAGCAATTTCGGCGACAATATCACGAAGTGGCGTATCTCAAAAAGTAGAAAAATTGACTAGAGCAGATGTAATTGCTTAAAAAAGTTGCTCTTTATTACAAATTGGCATACGTTAGATTTTGATATTTTTAAAAGTTATAGAAATATAATACTAAGCCATTATGGGTCCATTACCAATTTTAATATTTGTATTTCGCCTTTTTTTTGTGTTTTCAATTACAAATATAAGGTCAGTTTAGCCCTAACCCCAAAAATAAACAATTTCAATGGCATTACACGCCAAATTTAACTGAACGACAACTGCTATTTATGAATTGAGATTTATTCCTTAAACAAGTTACACCAAAACTAATCGCTTTTTATGATAAAATACCAACCATTCAGTTTTGTTGTGTCAAGGTAGTGTTAAGAAGGAAGATAATAATACGGAAAAAATTTCGTGCAGGTTTGAGGTTCAGTCAAAGTGGGTCCTCATGAATCAAAAATAAGGTGTTTTAGCAAAAAACGGAATTTAAATTGAGATCAGTGCTTCAAAGCACTCCCGTTTGCTAAATTTCAATAAAATGAGCGATACGACCGAAAAATAAAAAATTATACAACAAAAAATAGTCCCCAATATAAAACCGGTTTACTTTTTAGGGACTGCTATGAAATACGAATACAGACTTAAAATAAAATAATATGTATACCTAGAAACAAAATTACTTGGTATATTTTTTTAATAAATGATTCATATACAAAATGTTAAAAACCCGGTCCTGTTGTTTGTTTTTCGCTAGTCAGAATTTTTTTACTGCGCATGCCCACAAGGGGACTGCGCAGTGCCCAGGTAGGGGTTATTATGATTTTCGCTGCAATCATTCATATTTATTTTTCAGATCATTGCACTAAACTTATTGCTTATAGCTGTGATATAAATTTTTTAACTTAATGTCTAGATTTGAATGGCAATATTTTTAAAACTATAAGATAAGAGATAGATATCTAAAATTGGATATTTTCCTTAAACTCTTTAAAATATAGGTTATTATCAAACTTCCAACAAATTTCCTAAACTATTAATAAATAGATATACCACATGTGGACTCTTTTTAAAAGATTTTTCTAATGGTGATAAAATATATAGGGTGTTCCATAAGAAAAGGGTTATTTTGCTGTATGGTGTCCATTGCTTTTTTCTTATCTTTAATCTCTTATTACCAATGATACTAGTTTGCTAATTTAAACTATTTCGTATTTTAAGTAATACCATAGAATAAGGAAATTATAAGAGTTATCATGGAATAGCCGATTTAAGGACAGGTCATGCGAAAACTCCCAATATAATTTTATTCGTTTCTCGTTGAAATACCGCCAGTTAGTCATTTCAGTAAGCTTACGTGTCTCCCCACCGCTGATGTTACACGAGGCGAGGCTTCGACCGACGCATTTAAAGTGTAAACTGGCAAAAATGACAAGCCTGCCGCCAGGCAGCGCTGAGCCTGCCGCAAAAGCGGTACGAAAATTTTAGCATGCTATGGTTTCTCTTATCCGTAGGTATGTTACTTTATGGTAATACCAAAGTTACCAATGACGGACACTTCATATGGATTACCTTGTATACCTATACCTATACGAGATATTCACAATTAAAAATCAGCCTTTAGTATCTTGGATATATTTATAGAAGCATACAAATTACGTGGATATGTCTGGTGCTGTGACACCACAGTTGTCACCTAATGGAACATTTTCTTCAATGGTAAACAAGTTACCATTGTAAAGATTATTGGGTTCGCTGACTATTATGAAACATATCTAAAATATTCTGAGAAATCCAAAAATGAAAAAAATACAGGGTGTCAGTGTCAGTCAAAAAATGCGCAATCAATTTAATGAGAAGCTCGACAGGTTTCGTCGTTTTTTTTTTAAAAAATGCTTACCTGAATATTCACAGAATTCATGCAAGATTTGACCATTTACTTAGTAAATTAAAAAGCAATATATATATTTTTTAAGATACATTTAGTATCAGCAAGAATTTTTAAGCAACATTTAATGCAGAGAGTAATACTGAAATATTTTTAAAACAATTTATATAAATTGAAGAAAATTTACAAGTATAAAGATATGAAATTACTACTACTAAAAATAGTAATTTTTCTATTGTTAAAAAAATATTTCAATAGCACATCGTAACTAGAAATGACAATGATATGGATATTATGATCATGACCTTAAATAATTAGCATACGTCTTGAACAATAAAATTAGTAACTTTATTGTGTCTAAGTACCACCATTATGCCTTTTAACTCTAAAATGCGTAATTTTTCTATTTGGTTATGGTTAGTATTGGTATAGTTTAACCATTAAATTAGTCATGCAATTGACAATGAGAATGACAGGTTATTTTTACACGGTATATGTAGATACATTTAATAAGAGACGATTATATCCTATGCAGTGATCTTAGTTACCAAATACACTGGCGGATTTACATATTTTCCGCCCGTAAGCTATTAGTTGTTGCCGTCCCTAATGTTTTAAGTTTTAAAAAAAAGTCCTCACTTTCATTTTTATACGCCTACGATATAGCCTATTCAATTTCCATTTTTCTACTCAAACAATTTATGAAGTAAATCTCCCGCCCTAGGCTCCAGCTTACTCAACCTGCTGGTAAATCCAGCACTGACCAAACAATATACTATTTTTGGTGGTAATAATATTTTTTAATGGTAATTTTCTTTCTATTAATTTTGACCAATCGCTATTAAGGATTGGTACGTTAAATATAAATTTTAAGTGGAAAAATTTCTTAACAACTGTCAACTTAGCTGTCAGCAGTTTACCGGAAAATCTACCAAATGTCCCTCATGAATCTAATTTTTCCTGTGGAAAAATTGAAATACTCGTTTTAAGTAATCTGGTTTAACAAATAGCATTCTCGCTCATGCTATTTTTTAAAACTAATTATTTAAAAACTCGTTTCTCAGAATTTTTTCGAAAAAGTTAAATGCACTAGGGATATTACCCCCGATTATTTCAAGGTCATTTTTCGTATCGCTGTATTAAAATTTCTTTTTTTTCAGAGCGTGTAAAATATTTATTTCAACCCTCATTTTCTGGGTCGAAATGACATTTTCGATGGACATCGATGCGCGAACAGATGTCGCTTCCGTTAGTGCAAATTTGGCCCATTAAACGCCTGCTGGCGCGCGTTAAGTTTAGTTTATATACTTACAAAATGTTATTTGCAAACTGTGGAAATGTGTCGTTCGAACATGACCAATTAGAACAAGTTTCGCTGTTCAAAAATCGTATTCGTAAGTATATGAACTAAGATTTACGCGAGCCAGCCGGCGTCCAATAGGCCAAATTTGCTCCATTGGAAGCGAAATCTGTCCGCGCAGCGTAAAATATTTAACTGTGGTAATGTGTTAATATTATAATGATCGTTATTTCGGTCCTTATTACATAAATAACCATTTGGTTTTTGGCAGCGTGTTTTTGTTGTAAAAAAAACGAGACTGATTCATAAAATTACAACATTTTAAAACTAAATTACTTTAATTATGGGATAAATTAAAAATTATACCTAACTTTAATTTTAAGACAAAAAGTTTAAAAGGATGTGTTCCGACAAAAAAATCCTATCTCTTTTTTGGTATACATGGTAAACTAATATGCATTTGGTGAATTTTATGTTTTTAAATCTATATTTGACAAAAAAAAGGAGACCTTGTTAATAATAATAATTATTATTATATACTCGATTCAGATAAAATATAAAAATTCCAAAAAAGTCAGTAGCGTACATTTTGTTTTTGTTAATAAAATATATATTTAGGTACAGGTCACACTTAAAACATTACGTTAATTTAGTGCACCCCTCCCCACCCCCAAAAATAAAAGAATTTTCAGACCCATATTTTATAAGAACTTTTTGTCATAACACTACTCAAAGAACATACTTAGATAATATCTTGTATAGGTATGATATTAAAAATATTTTAAATAGGCTGGAAAAATAGTGTAAAAATAGCAAACATAATTATAAACCCCAACAAGTTTAGTCTGTACCTGAAATATTAAAACCTTGAAAAACCAGTCAACACACAATTTGAAAATAAAAAATAGCGTTTTATGAAACATGGCGTTGCGGCGTTTTAATGTTATAAATCAAATAAACGCGAATTTACTAATAAAAACTGTGAAGTAACGAGCAGTTTGGAGCTTTATCGTCGCATATTTGCATGGATTCGATATTAAACTCTATTTTACATTTTGCGCGTTTAGATTTCCAGCCATCATTGCAATGCACTAAAATTCGAATTATATTTTTAATTTTACTTATTTTGTACACAAACAGTTTTACACATATGAGAATTATTTCGGAAATTATTACCCAAAGTGTGTCAAAAGATAATGAAAATTTAAATTCTTGGCAATAAAAATTATTATGTTTGATTGTTCTCCGACACCTTGTATGTAAGAACGCCATTAGGCCCGCCGCAAATTGAACCAAGCCCACGCACAGCATACGCGCAGCCCACGCGTGCATAACTTCGTAAACATGCTTTTAAATGGAGTGGCGCATATTGACCCAGCCCAGAGCTAGCCCATTCTGCTACCAGCCAGGCGTGGAGAGGTTTGTGTTCGCCGCACAGATTTCGTGGGTCTTGTGCAGCATGGGTGTGTTTTAAAAATCTGAAATATGGTTGATCCCGAATTGGGTCCAATATGCGGTAAACTCATTAAAAACGTGGACGTGGGAAGGATGGGTTGAGCGCACAACATAGGCAGTTGCCTATGAGGTGCCACCACAATAGGGCCTACACCAAACCACAAAAAAAAAAAAGAAAATAAGTTAAATGGAAAAAATATTTTAAGAAAGTTGGGCGTTAAATTGAAGTGAGGACCTTTTTTTGGTCCTCAAATTTTTTGGGGACTGTATATGAAAATGTTTGGAGAAAAGTCGTTTTGAAGTAAGGATTTTTTACTGCCCACGGACCGCCGAAGCGTAAATCCGGACTGATTCAGAAGGATTTTACCAAGCGACGCGACGCCATGCTGCGAAGTACTAACGTGGGTCAGTATTGGGTCCAATATGTGGTAAACTGATTAAAAACGTGGACGTGTGAAGGCCCGCCGCAAATTGAACCCAGACCACGCACAGCACATGCGTAGGCCACGCTCAACCCATCCTTCCCACGTCCACGTTTTTGATCAGTTTACCGCATATTGGACCCAATTCGGGATCAACCATATTTCAGATTTTTAAAACAAAACCATGCTGCACAAGACCCACGAAATCTGTGCGGCGAACACAAACCTATCCACGCGTGGTTGGCAGCAGAATGGGCTATCTCTGGGCTGGGTCCAATATACGCCACTCCATTTAAAAGCATGTTTTACAAAGTTATGCATGCGTGGGCCGCGTGTGCTGTGCTGAGCTGGGTTCAATTTGCGGCGGGTTTTATGCCCGCCGCAAATTGAACCCACTCATAGCACATACGTAGCCCACGCCCAACCCATCCTTCACACGTCCACGTTTTTAATCAGTTTACCGCATATTGGACCCAATACTGACCAACGTTAGTACTTCGCAGCATGGCGTCGCCTCGCTTGGTAAAATCCTTCAGGATCAGTCCGGATTTACGCCTCGGCGGTCCATGGGCTGTAAAAATCCTCACTTCAAAACGACTTTTCTTCAAACATTTTCATATACAGCCCCCAAAAAATTTGAGGACCAAAAAAGGTCCTCACTTCAATTTAACGACCAACTTTCTTAAAATATTTTTTTCCATTTAACTTATTTTCTTTTTTGTGGTGTGGTGTAGGCCCTATTGTGGTGACACCTCATAGGCAACTGCCTATGTTGCGTATGCTTAAATCCGGCACTCTTTTGGATTTATAATCCGATATTTGATCCTTTAACTTTATCCTTATGTAATCTGGACTTAAATCATACAAAACGGGATTTTTCCTTAAGAGTTGGATTTAGCGTTCGGGATGAACCATATTTCAGATTTTAAAAAGAAACCCATGCTGCACAAGACCCACGAAATCTGTGCGGCGAACACAAACCTATCCACGCGTGGCTGGCAGCAGAATGAGCTAGCTCTGGGCTAGGTCCAATATGCGCCACTCCATTTAAAATCATGTTTTACAAAGTTATGCACGCGTGGGATGCGCGTGCTGTGCGTGGGCTGGGTTCAATTTGCGGCGGGCCTTATTCGCTTTTTAACTTTTTTCTGTACCATATAAGCGACCACTTTCAGTGGCAAAAAATTTGATATTTTAAACAAAAACACCCCGGAAATTTAAAAATTTTGAGTTTTTGGCTCATTTCTTATATAAACTCTGTATTATATCCTTTACCTATTCTTGTTACTTTTCAGAGAAAATAACGAAAAAAATTAAAAAAAAAAATTGAATGATAACATAAGTCACATATATTTCTTTATATCTCGCTATGTTCTTTCTACGTTAATATTTTTCAAAGGTAAAAAATAAAAAGTTATGACAAGCCAAGGTAATGATATTACAGTCATAATTCTTTTATGCTGTTCGCTTTTAAAAAGGAAAAATTCCCTCCGGAACAGTACATCATCAGTCTCTAGTGTAATTCGCCTTTTCCATTTTATGCCTTTGTCTGTTGCGGAAACTCCTAACGCCAGCTTTTATGCGACAGTTATTCTGCAATATCTGCAATATCTGCAGTAGGGTGGGTAAAAAGTGAATATTTTATTTTGACTTTTGACACGGAAAAATTGCTTCTTAGACACCTTAACAACGATGAGCTCTTTATTATTATAGGAATATCCATACAAAAAGAAATCATATATCACCATTTGTTAATCACACAGCAAAAATCTACAAGAGTTTTTGTTGAAACTTGAACGCACTACAAAAATATCTCGTTTAAAGTTTTTAATAATTCTAATCATTAACATGATATTGAAGGTCAAAGATTAAATAATTTTGAGAAAAACTACTTTTAGGTCTGACGCTCACGGGCTCTTGGACTTGAGCCCGTGAGCTTAAAGTTCTTCATCGCATGCTCCCAACATAGGAAGAACCGATAGTAGACGGTAGACTATAAAGTTTGACTTATAGTGGCTTTGGCAGGTACCAGGTGCCAAAGGTTAATTAATTGAAACTTAACTTTTGTCATTTTGTAAAAGCTGATTTTTTTTTATTGCGTTACTTGGGTACCTATTAGAACATATTCCTTAGTCGCCAGACAGTTTTGACAGTTACAACTACGGGATATAATCCCGGAGCTCGGGATCCCGCCCCTTTTACAGTTCCGAAATCTTCGGGAAGAAATTCCTTTAATCCCGGGATTTTCGGAAACAATTAATAAATTTCTTTTTTTTTTTTAATAATAATGCATGAAACCAAAAGCACTTAGTTTTACTGTCAATTTATCGAGTTGTCAATGCCAATAAAAATAAAAAGTCAGCCATTTTTATTTCCCTGCTGATTTTAGTCATGTTTACGCGGTCTTACTTCCTTCAAAGTCATGTTAAAGCCACAAACACTTCGCATTAGGCATGTTATTAGTATTTTGTATTTAAATATGATTATTTAAAGTATACTTTGGATATTATACTATTTTATCAGAAGAAAGTTTGTATCAAGTTGACATTTTTCTATATTTTAATTGGATTGTTTTTTTTTTTGTTTTGAAGAGAAAACTTCTTTGTTGTTCAGATTTTTTTTCTATCCCTGAAGAAAGTTTAAAAAATAAAAGGTGATTTTGGAATACACTGATAAAACTATTTTTTTGTGTTACAAGTAAAAATTTGGCTGATTCTGTTAGGAATAAGGTCAAGTAGAAAAAAATTAGTAGTCTAGCATTTTAGATACGAATAGTTTTATTGTATATTATATGATTTTTTTTAAATTACAAATTATTTGACAAAAAACAAATTAATATCAATGTTATAACACTAATGTCGATTTAAAAATATAAGGAGCAAGAAACCATGAACACATCCAACATTAGAGTCGTAGAAAAGTTAACTCGCTTTCTGAACATGACCCCTGCAAGTACGCAGGACCGCCTGTTTTTCCTCAAATCGAAAAAATGTGCGATCATGTTCGGAAGCCAGACATTTCCAGCATTCTTTGACTTTGACGTGAAATTAAAAATACAAGAAACGGCCTAGGAAAAAATTATATTGAATCAACGTAAAATTTAATCAGCTTTCCGAATATAAGCTTTTTTATCATTACGCAATGATCAGATTTAAAATGCGACGGCAAAAACCGCGACCCTGTCTGGAAATTAGACTTTCTTGCGTACTTCGACTTTGACGTGGGTTTAAAAATACAAGAAATGCATTAGGGTAACGAATTTAATATTAAATCGAAGTAAAATTTCATTAGCTTTCCGAATATCAGTTTTTAAACGCGACGGAAAAACCGCGACCATGTCAAGAAGTCAGAATTTCCTAGCCTACGTCGACTTTACCATGGATTTAAAAATATAAGGAGTGATCTGAGCACAAGAATCACCAGATTTTCGTTAATTTTGGGTCAAAATTATTTAGGAAGCAAGTTTTCAGATTTTTTCTATTTTTACATTTTTTTTTTTATTTTTCGTCAGTTCCGCGAGTACGTAGGACCGCCAGTTTTTTCCGCAACTTGCAAAATGTGCGACAGTGTCTGATAGTCAGATTGTCCTAGCGTATTTTGATTTGACGTAAATTAAAAAATAGAAGAAACGTCCTAGGGTAAAATAAAATTATATTAAATCGACGTAGAATTTTCTCAGCTTTTTAAAAACTACCTTTTGATAAATACGCAATAAGTAAATTTTAAACACGACGGCAAAACCGCGACCGTGTCCAAAAAATCAATTAATATTAAATATTACCAAAGACAATTGTAGTTTCACTGTATATAGACTCCCAGAACAATGCTAAATTTTTGGTCATCAGTTTGGACGCTGACTTGGCTGAATTTATGAAGCGGTAAATTAAACGTACTGTTTACGTGTGTATTCAATGGATACCCGCTTCATAAATTCCACGAAGCGAGCGTCCAAGCTGATGACCAAAAATTTAGCATTGTTCTGGGTGTCTATATTACTGATAATTGTCGTAACACGGAAACTAGACCTAATCAAAATAATATACATATGATTTTGTAAACAGGTTAGGTAGATATTTCGAAATTACTGCCTACTTTTCTTGTTACAAAATTTTGTTGATCAGTGATATTTTCGCATTTTTCGTACTCTACCCTTAAATCCCGGGACTATCCCAGAATCCCGGGCTTGGCTGTGCCCAGTCCCGGAATCCCAGGATTAAAAAAAGGCTCGGGATTATATCCTCTAGTAATAACCCTTGGTAGACAAACATTTTGGGGTGGTCCAATGGTCCAAAGAAGTCAGATATTTCTGTTATTTAACAAGATATAACAAAAACTCTTATTTAAGATTTGTAAGGTTTCCAAATGGGCATGTCCTAAAAATATTTCGATGTTTACAGAGTGTCCCAAAAAAGTTATTGCTGTGAGGTTAGTGTGTATATAATAAAGTTGGGACACCTTGTTTTTAATTATTAGATATTTTATAAAAACAAAAGCTAAATTATTTTGTACATTCTAAAGAGATAAACTGGATAAACTTTCCCCACCGCAAACTACAGTTTTGGTTGTAGGTGTGGGAAGAGCCTGCGCACTAACCCACAACTTAGTTTAAAGACAGATATAACAGTTAGGTTATTCTATTGCAAAACTGTACCTTCCAGCCTTTCAGCATTTCGGGAAGTACAAATTAATTTCCAGATAAGTATAAAAATTTCTCCTCAATAAATAGAGTACTCGTATATTAGTTATAGCAAAGACAATTATAGTTTCACTATAGACTCCCAGAACAATGCTAAATTTTTGGTCATCAGTTTGGACGCTGGCTGGCTGAATTTATGAAGTGGCAAATTATACGTACTGTTTACGTGTGTACTCGATGGATACCCGCTTCATAAATTCCACGAAGCGAGCGTCCAAGCTGATGACCGAAAATTTAGCATTGTTCTGGATGTCTATAGTAAAACCATAATTGTCTTTGGTTATAGCATAGAGTAAGGAAATTATAAGAGTTATCATGGAATAGCCGATTTAAGGACCAGGTCATGCGAAAACTCCAAATATAATTTTATTCGTTTCTCGTTGGAAATACCGCCAGTTAGTCATTTCAGTAAGCTTACGTGTCTCCCCACCGCTGATGTTACACCGAGGCGAGGCTTCGACCGACGAATTTAAAGTGTAAACTGGAAAAATGACAGGCCTGCCACCAAGCCTGCCGCAAAGCGGTACGAAAATTTTAGCATGCCATGGTTTCTCTTATCCGTAGGTATGTTACTTTATGGTTATAGTGAAAAAAATGAAAAAAAGGTAAACTAAGATCACTTGCATTTTAAATTCAAGACAAAGCATATTGTTAAACATGGAGCCACAGATAGAGAAGGGGGTTAGTATTAGAGGCTGTACATAAAATATGGATAGACGTGGACAAACGCATACGCAAGTCATATAGAAAAATAAAACTAATGACAATACCATGTCATTGTACACTTCTTCGGACATTTTCTGAAAACGAACAGATACGTTTCAAAAATATCGCATGGTTTTTTAGTATTGCTATTGCGCCAAAACTTATTTGCGTGTAAAAAACATCTTAAGATCCTTTCAACGCAATTCTAACTGTGACTACGTTTTGAATGTACCAAAAAAGTAAATGAAGAAATTAAGGAATTTATTTTAGGTACATAGTCATTGTACAAGGACTTACCACAGGCATCTTTGTGAGTTTCCGCGATTTAAAAAATAAGCCATTTCGTATGTGTACACTACTTCAAAAGAATTATCGCCATATGCTCGATTTCTTCCATAAGCTTCAATACAAAAATGCTTTCATTAAAATGGCCATATCTCTTTTATTAATTAAGATATCAAGACAATTAAAAAAATAAAATGTTAAGAAAACGTGAAGCTATAACTTTATATTAACCATTGTTTTTTACTGTTAGCAATAAATCCTACGGGGTGATAAAAAAATTGAAAAAATGGATAATTTTTGAATCGTCCCGTATGATGTACTGTTGAAAGGGGAGTAGTCAAATTTGTGATTATAAAATATCAGAAATGGGTGAGGGTATAAATTATTAACAAATGAGATTTCTCCTTTAACAGCACATTATATAGGGCGATTAAAAATTATCCATTTTTTCAATTTTTTTATCACCCCGTAGGATTTATTGCTAACAGTAAAAAACAATGGTTAATATAAAGTTATAGCTTCACGTTTTCTTAACATTTTATTTTTTTAATTGTCTTGATATCTTAATAATTAAAAGAGATGGCCATTTTAATGGCTTTATGTTTGAAGCTTATGGAAGAAATCGAGCATATGCGATAATTCTTTTGAGTAGTGTAGTATATAAAAAAACTTAACGAAATAATTTAAATGGGACGAAAAGAGATAAGACATACAATAAAATTGACATGTTCGTAATAGGACAGGTTTGCTTTTAAAAGCATCTCATTTTTCTGGATACATAAAAAAAATTCGTATTTATTTTTAGTAACAACAAAATTAACATACGACAAGTTGTGCGATGTATATTACCATTATTAAAACACAATTTTTAATAAATAAAATAAATTTAACATAACTGCTGGCATTTAGGCATAATATTGTTCCTCTGTGGTTCGCTATTTGATTTAGGCATTTTATTTTTTCTATTTTAAGTTAAATCGCAAACTTAACAAGCTGAGAAAGGTAATTTGTTGTTAATAAAAATAAATAAAAAAATACTTTTATCAAAACGTATAAACAAAAGAAGACGCATTTACACACGAACCAGTAAATGAGGTGTGGTATTAAAAAAGTGTTTAATTTTATGTAGTACATCGTTTGTTGTAGTTCGAACAAATATCTTTCAGCATCTGCATAAAAAAATGCAGAAGATGGCTAGTTGACTTTTTTTTTAACGGAAAATGTAACACTAAAGATCCGTTCAGTACTGAGTGAATGTTTTCTAGTTAAATTTTGTAAAACATTTAAAAACATTAAATATTAAGTACAATGTTAAAATGTGTTATTTTGCACGGTGTTCTAAAAAAGATAATTAATATTTTTTTGAAATATGTATAATTTCTCCTACAATTAGTTTGGTTGGGTGTCTTGTTTGACAAATCACCCATTTGTTTACCGGATAAAAACCATTTTATATTAAATAGGGTGTAATTAATTGATGGCTAAAAATAGAGGATATAATTTTTAGCCCATTTTAAAAAGAAAAGTTTGTATAAAGATATGTCCTAAACTTCTTAACGTTTGAGCTATAGGGTATTAAAGTTTTAAGAAAAAATCTTTTTCATAATATAACTTTAAAATTGTTCGAGATATTCTCATAAAATTTGGCATGCACCTACTAAGCACCAATACGATTTTTTTTATTGTAGAAGATTTTTAAATATTTCTACCAGGGGCGTCCGTACGGGATAAATACTAAATATTTAAAAAAAATGTTACGTTACTGCTTTTTCCAAAAATTTTTTTCGTCCAAGGCATCGTTTTTGCGTCTAAAACTAATAATAGGGCATTAGACTACTAGTTTAAAATAATTTTGCTATACCAAAAATGCATCAAAAACGGTTTTTATTTTTTTACGCGAAATCGGTGCATTAAACAAAGAAAACCGAAGAGGTCAAATTTGTTGCAAAATAAATGGGAATTTTAAAAATAATTTTTATTTTGGAAAAAGCAATGGTATATATATATTTTTAAAATTCCCAGTATATATCTCGTTCGGACGCCACTAGTAGAAGTAATTAAAAATCTTTTACATAAAAAAATGCCTATCGGTGTGTAACAGTGCAGTTTGCGAATTTAAAATTAACGACTTTCCTACCTTGTTAATATATTTGATTTGGTACAACTAGCGCCGTCTAGTGCGCAGTAACTTAACTATCGCAAACCAAGCTAAAAGGTTCCAGTGGCCTAGAACCTTCTGTGAGCCTAAAAAGCGTTTTATTAGAGGACGCTACCCTGGCTTTGTTCTTCGAGCATATATCTACTAGAGGCTTCGCCAGCTGTTGGTGTTACATTTTTACAAATGAGATTTTTGTGATCGGTTAATATTTCTGTGGTATGTGAACCTTTCTCGAGTCCATGGTTTTGAGGGTAGCAGCGACATTTCACATATCCTTTTAAATCCTTGGCCTGTGGTAACCGTCAGATTTCGAGTACGTCACAGAGTCAAATCGCAAAAATTCGCCTGACGAAGTGTCAGATTTTGGCCGGACATTTTAGAGACTTCAAATAGTCACTTTCTGCCTAACCGGTGCAACAAGTAGAAGGCAATTTTGTGTTTTTATAAAAATTTCCAATTATCTCTGTTAAAAATCACGAATCCTTGTCCATCTTTAGCCTAAAAGATAAGCCCGGTTTCAACTTACAACCTTTCAACGTTTCATCTTTGATTCTTCTTCTATACCTCGTTTCAATCATCAGTTTTTCATTCTTCTATTTTTCTATCTGATCCCCACGCTTAAGGGAAGCCAGATTTGAGTTGTCTGCTTGAAGTGAGGCAAGCCATAACCTACCACACGAGTTGACTCCTCCTCATGATCTATGACCAGCAAATGCCACTTGTCTGAATCCCAAGTGTAGGCCCCAGCCTACAACCAGTGCGAGAATCCCACACCGACACCCAGTGGACCTTTTATAGAGGATTTCAGATAAGTTGATACGCATATAAAGTCTTTAAAGTACATCATTTAATATTAATACACCTAAATCAACATATTGCATCGTGAACAAAATCAAACTAGTAAATTAGCTTATATACTTAATTTTTTGAGTTAAATTGGTTATATTTGTAAAGCGGTGTAATAATGTTTGCAAACGTTAAGCGCTAGAACCCTTTTTTGTTTCTTTTTACTGATTAATACTCATTCTTCAAAACCAAGATTCTTAAATAAAGAACACACACATTTTATACGTCAGTCTCTTTTATTTTGTGTTGGAACCTGTTTGTTTTGTTTTAGTTTACCTGGAGGAATTACCCTTCCGTAGTTTACCAACACTATTCATAACTTCAGGTGGCGCCCATATATAAGTACCTTTTTGTGGTAAACTATAATAGAAGGGCTTTCAAATTATTAACTTATTAATAAAATTGTCAACTCTGTAATTTCTGATACTGATGCAAGAGTTAAAGGAATGTTTAGGTTATTCAATCCACGACCTACGTGCCCCGACTGACATTGAGCTAGTTTGAAGGTATTTTGCCTTAAAACAAAGGCTAATTTAACATCTTAAATTAGGCAATCTAATAATGTACTTTAGCCCAATTAAGATACATTATAGGTGATTAGTAGGTGCGTCTTAAATTTTATGTAAATATCTCGAACAGTTTTTAAAGTTATAATAAGAAAACGACATAGGTTTATAATCAGAACTTTTTTTCTAAAATAAGCTTAAGAATTCTACCCTTTATTTTTAGCCATCTATTAAATTACACCCTGTATTTTATCTAAACAAAGGTACTGCTACAGGGTTGCCTTAAAAAATTATGTAAAATTTAAATATGCATAATTTATTAATTAGAATGCATTAAAATAATCAGGGTTGCCAGTGGCGAGCAAGCAAGATCATAATTTTTTGAGGGCAAGGTACATTTTGCGAGGCCCACTGCTCGCCAGTAAAAAAAAATCAGGCCCAGTCGTATCCGCGAGGGCCCCTTGTCAAAAAATAACATCGTAGAAAAAAATTGAGGACAAAAAGGTCGTAACCTTTCCTGTGAGGAACTTCATTATTAAAATTTTATTTATGCAAAATCTATGGCGCGAGGCCTTGGCTTTATCCCACGTCGCCGACGCCTTCCGCCGCCTCAGGGGTTGCCATTACACAGGGTGTGTCCACAATTTTAAGAATATATATATATATATATATATATATATATATATATATATATATATATATATGTATATATATATATATATATATATATATATACATATATATATATATATATATATATATATATATATATATATATATATATATATATATATATATATATATATATATATATATTTTTTTTTAATTCAAACCTAGTCTTGATCATAATTTTATGGGCAACCCTGTAGCAATACCTCTGTTTTTTAATAGAAAATACTTTTAATCCGGTAAATAGATGGGTGCCGGTCGCTTCCTATTCGATCATAGACTACAACACGCTTAGATGTTCTTATACATCGGTTTCCAAGTAAAATTACGCTTGAGGCGTTAAGAACTAGAGCGGACCATCTCACAAAATCTTAAAAGTGCTTTAACAGGTAATTTATTAGCAAAATACTCCTTTAATAAATTACGATTAATGAATTAAATTAATAAATTTTCTGCTATTGAAAATAAGTATAAAAGTTAAAGTATAAGTGTTTGCTCATGTTTCGTCGGCATGATCCACTAATGTAACAACCCTTTAAAAGATAACTGGCTGCAATAAAGGATTAACGGTAGTCAGGAGTGGCACGGTCGTATTGTAAAGGTATAATACGACCGTGCTCTCCCGACTACCGTTTATCGTTTTATTGCAGGCAATTGTCTTTTAAGGAGTTATTTTTATTAGTAGATCATGCCGACGGAGCTTATTTGGGCAGAAAAACTGTACCTTTAAATACTTTTTGTGGAATGGGTACGCTTTGGTTCTTAACGACTCAATTATGTATTTTATTGTAAAAGAAAACAATATAAAAGAAGGATTTTTGATCGCAAACAAAACGTAGTAACATGTTAATTTTAACACAGTGCTCTCACAAAAACAAATAAATAAAATCGTGTTAAACTGTTATCTAAATATACAACAAATTAAATATACACTACCAAACGAATTTATCAAAGGAACTACAGACAGTACAGACTATTTTAAATGAGGAAAATAATTAATAATATGCAGGTTGGTTTATTTGAATAAAAACAATAAAGCATAAATTTTTTTCCTAATAGGAAGTTTTGCAGTGCTATGGCTAGTAGTAGGGTCTTTTTCAAAATAAAAAAAAATAATTCATATAAACATGGGTCCGAAAATTCTTTATTCCATTTAATTTCATTGCATTAAACTGAACGAATTAAATTTAGTAACTTTCTAAATTTTTAAAATGTTGTCTCTTTTAGTTGTTGAGATATGATACACTACACACAGCGGCAATGCCAGCTTTTTGGTTTGATGTGGTCAAGCAGCAGAGTGGCCAAAATTGACACGCGCTTTTAATTGCAACTAAAATAAATTAGGCATTTTATTTAAAATACTAAAAATATTACATGAAGCGCAAAACTGGAAAATCTGGCAACAATGACAGTATAACTGTTCAAATCTACTTTCCCGGGGATCAAGGAAAGATTCACGCTAAATTGACGGCATCTTTCTTCTGGATCTACGCTCTGTGACCGAAGATTCCTATAAGCTGATGGTATCCTGTTTGGTGGTGAACACGAGGTCAAATGGCGGGAAATGGCTGGGCGTGCCATGGGAACTGTCAGTAGTAAAAGTGAATGTTATACGTAACACCAGTAGCAGATCTTGGTTGACAGCCGACAATTTATGCATTGCATCGATTGTTAAATTATTTTGTTTTCTTTTGGAATTATTGGGAGCTACGAGCTCGATTATCCAGATTTTCCGCCGACGAAGCCCTGGAAAGCATTCCGGAAAAGGGAGAGTGGTGGATTGGACCTGAGTTGACCAAAACCAAGAAAAAAATAGAAATAGAAATAGAGTACTTGCCCGGAAACCCTTAAATGCCAAAATTTGTAAACGCAGCTTAAGTATTTAACCGCATTTGAACTTTTTACCTAAAATTCATATCATAGCAGCTAGTAAAAATGGAATTTTAAAAATTTGTGAACTTATAAATTTAGCCTGCGTAATTTATTGCAAAGAAAATAAATGGAATATTTCATTTAAAAAAAACAAAAAGATACGTGTAGCACAAAACAGGAAAATCTGGCAACGATGCCGATATTACTATTAAATTCTTTATGTCCGATACCAAATTTAGTAAATGTAGGTTTATCGGTTTTAAAGATATATAAGAGTTGCAGCACTTTAGTAACCTAGTATACAGAATTGCACATAAAAATAATATGCCATTTTTTATTGTATTTTTAATTTCTATTAATGTTTTACTACTTTAGAGATTTTTACACCTTTAAAAAACATCATCAAAATTAAAAATTAAACTTCCTGTATTTTAAAACAAAAGCTTTAACTGACGTATTTTACAAAAAGTTTTGTATTACTTCTCACAATTTAATATTAAAATCCCCACTCTGCATATAAATATATAAATTAAATGTCAGCACATTTTAGTATTCCATTGACTTTAAATAAAAATTAAGAAAAAAAAATCTGTACTGTTTGCAAAAATATATACAAAAGAAAAGAAAAAACCATTCACCACACACACAACTAATGTTAAAAAAAGCAAATGAAAAATGTACAAAAAATATGAAGTTAGCGTATAAACAAAAAGAAATAAAAAACAACAACAAAAAAATGAATACAGCAACATAATAAAAATAATAAAAAAAAAATCAGGGAAAACTTGCGAATTGAGGTGCCTATGGTTCACAAAAAATATTAAAATTAAAAAAACAACTTTTCATGTAAAAATCATAAAAAGCTCATTCCAATGAGCAAGGCAAAATATCTACTTAAGTAAATTATATTTTAAATTATTTTTAGTGAACCTATTTTTAGCACCTTCATGTTATTTCTGCAATTTGAATGTAAGTGTAAATTTTGTCTTATTTCTATGTAAATTTATTCGAAACACGTAATCCATACAATGTAATGGTTTTTTAAAATAACTAAAAACTAGGTTTTAAGGATGAATCGGGATTATTTGTCAATGTCATCATATATCACACACAAACGCAGGATCAAAGGGAATAGTATATTACATTACAAGTGTGGAAAATGACTAATTTTACACGAGTGGGAATATTGTTACACGAGGCGTTAGCCGAGTGCGACAAACCCACGAGTGTAAGAAAGTGATTTTCACACAAGTAATGTACACTATTTTTCCTACGACCACAAGTTATTTACCAAAACAAATAAAAGTTGTTTGTCTTCACAGAAAAAATAAGAAAACAATTGAAAACTTTGCATCACTAGGGTGATATATACTTTTCCTTACTGCGATATATTATACTGTTTAAAAATATGTTTATATCAAAAATCACCTACCTAGTAGCTTTTTATCAATTTAGAATTAAAAAGGTCCTCATTCAAAAAATATTGCATGGCTTTTTCAATGTAAATCCAGTTAACAGCCTGGTAACTCCAAATTTATTTTAAATAACAATGACAGCGATGACAGCTTTATATTATACTTTGCAACACTAGTGCTGTAAAGTACTTTGCAACACTAGTGTGATATAAGGCATTTTCTATGCATGAAAACAGTGTGCTATTTACTATTTTCCACATGTGGTCGTAGGAAAAATATTAAAAATTGCAAACATTAATAAGTAAGTACATAATCACGAAAAATTCGGTAAAATTGTGTCGTGCAATTAATGGCGAAACGTCGGGAAAAAATGTTGGTCTATTAGCTTGTCATACTTTAAATTATTTTCTACTAAGTAATGTTGCTAATCTTTATCATTAAATAGAATATACAGGGTTTTTTTTGAAGTTGGCATTTTCCTTCTAACTCTGTATAAAATGCAGAAAAATAAGAAAATTTTTGTAATTAAATTAAGCCCGAAAATGCTTTATTTCCGCGATACAGGGTGTTAAAGTTTAAAGAAAAAATGCCTTTTTTGCCATAATTTTCCTACCCATTCAGATATTTCCACAAAATTTGGTACACATCCTTTGACCTTTACTTTTACATTATTTTTTGCTGTAAAAGTTATAAAAAATTACCAGTTGCGTTACACCAAGATTTGTACAAAATTATTTTAAAGAAAAAAATAGTACGCCACCGTATTTTCTTTGAATCAATATTATTATTGAAATACTAAATCTGGATTAATTTGGTCTCTTGATATTTTTCCGTTCGACCAACGCGAAAATCGCTAAAACCTGATATGGTTTTTTATTTCTAAGTTAGATTTTTGAGTGTGTAACAGCTTCCTAAGAGCAAAACACTTTTAATAACTTTAACATTGTAATAAGTATTTTTCCTTACTTTATTACAAATTGGACAAAAACGAATTTTACATATCGCCGCTCCGGAAAAACAACGACGCAACTGCAAAATTATAAATTTTTCAGGAGACACGAATAGTTTTATATGTAGGCAAAGTGAAAAAGATCTACCATCTGGCGGCCATTAGAGGTTCTACACTTACGTCGTTGTTTTACTGTATGAAGGGATTAATTTGGAATATAATTGTATGGTTAAGTCCAAATGTTATAATTTTGCAGTTGCGTCGTTGTTCTTCCGAAGCGGCTATATTTACCATTCATTAAAATGACTTTTATTTTTTTTTTTAACGGAAACCGTTTGTTGTACGATAAAATATAAAAACCAAATTAACTCCAAAGTAAATGAGTACTTTAAAAATAATATTTATTCGAAGAAAACGCAGTGGCGTACTATTTGTTTTTCAAAAAAAATTAATACAAATCTTGTTCGAACGCAACTGGTATTTTTTTTTTACTTTTACTGCAAAAAATGTAATGTTATGGTCAAAAGAAGTGTGCAAAATTATGTGGAAATATCTAAAGTGGTAGGAAAGTTATGACAAAAAGGCATTGTTTTCTTAAAACTTTAACACCCTGTATCTCGCAAAGAAAGCATTTTCGGACATAATTTTATTCGAAAAATATAGGAACATTTTCAATTTTTGCATTTTATACAGTGTTAAAAAAATAAAGCAACTTAAAAATAACCCTGTATTACTAGGTTGCTTATTGTTTCCGATTTGGTCATTTCTGTTAGAATTGGTAAAAATCATGGTAATTTTCTAGAAACCTGCGGCAACTCCGATTTT
This sequence comes from Listronotus bonariensis, assembly GCA_014170235.1. Lineage (NCBI taxonomy): Eukaryota > Metazoa > Arthropoda > Insecta > Coleoptera > Curculionidae > Listronotus > Listronotus bonariensis. The sequence continues at coordinate 29,797 of JACEGR010007626.1, forward strand.
AACGAAATTTGGTATACGGGAGTTTTTTGGGGCGCTGATCACGAATCTGAAGAATTTTTGGCGGAAACGTTTTGTTCTCGAGATATTCATCATCAAAGTTCAAATTTGAACTAAGCTTATTTTCACTATATTCCCCATTCTTTTTGCAAACAATTCTTGATTTAAAGCTAAAGTATTACAAAATATTTGATTTTCACCTTTTAAAACCTCGTTGTTCTACTTTTTACATTATTTTTGCATTAAATTGCGTGGCTTTTCTTTGATAATGCGACAACCATACATACACATAGGACTTCATGGCACACTGGGATTGAAATGATTCAAAGTATAGCTATGCAATTTAATGCAAAAATAATGTAAAATACGTAAAAACGAGGTTTTAAAAGGTGAAAATCAAATATTGTGTGCCACTTTAGCTTTAAATTAAGAATTGTGTGCAAAAAGAAGGGAAATATTGTAAAAATAGGACTAATTTAAATTTCGAGTCTGATGATGAATATCTCAAGAACGAAACGTTTTCGCCAAAAATTCTGTGATCAACGTCCCAAAAACCCCGTATACCAAATTTCGTCAAAATCGGAGTTGCCGCAGGTTTCTAGAAAATTACCAAAATCATCATCGTCATATAATATTCATAGCTAAACAACGGTTTTACAAAATAAGTTATAATTTTTTTATACAGTTTCACAGTCAATGCACATATTTGACGTCATGACGTTTCTTTAAGACATTTTTTAATGTTTGTCAAATCCCGATGTCTTTTGTAAACCACAACATAAAATAACAAAATACGACACTAAGATATCCGTGTACGTGGTAAAACAGAAAATATTAGGGGATACTTATACATTAAAGATTTTTTTATTGAAATTAAATTGTACTTTGTTAATGTTTGCAAAATAAAAAATCAGAAAACTCACTCTCAAACTGTTTGAAAACTCAACACTTACAAAAGATTCGAAATACAGTTAATAGTGTGAAGAGCTTTCATAAGGTTATCCTGCTGAAAGAATCAACACTATTACAATCTTTTTATCTTTGTAATATTACAGAACATTCTAAAATCTTTCAAAACACTCGTAATTTTTTAAACCAAAGGAAAATGTTTAATGACTTATAGTACAGGAAATGAAGCATTTCACCTGGCAATTTTTGGTCCTTCATGGAACGACTTGAAATTTTAACAGAAGGTAAGATATAGCCCAAGGTACAAAACCTATATCGAACCGAAGGGCGCCAAAACCCTGGGGAGTGGAAATTCTTTACTACATTTTAACAACGGAAATCGATTAAAAAGTTATTTTTAGCCAAAAATGTTCTTTACATTTTTTTCGTAAAACTAATACTTTTCAAGTTATTCGCGATTGAAAGTAATAACTTTTCGACAAAAAAAACGACGTTTTTAATGGGGTTTTCGCAAAAGACGAAACTTATGCATTTTAATAAAAAAACTGTGGTTTTAAAAGATAGGTTTTAAAAAGATAAACAAAATTGTTTTATTGTAATTTTTCTAAGACCAATACGAACAAAGATACGGCGTGTTAATGGTTACCTGTTTTCCTTAAATGTAAAATTTGATAGATTTAAATTGAAATAACGGGAAAATGCTGCATATTTTAAAGAAGTCTCATAGAATCTTTCTTGAAGTACCTAATAGGACATTTCTTTAAAAAAAAATTTCTATCATAAAAATTAAGTAAGTTATGATAAAAAGTATCTAAAAAAGTATCTAATTTTTTCTAAGAAAAAATAAATTTAGACAAGCCCCTAACTACCCCTAATTAAAATTGACCTTGACCCTTTTGCAGTTCTTTTTATACATGTATTAATAATACAACCAAAAAGTTTAACGAATCTTAAATGCCTCATTTTAGGAAAATGTGAGCTTAAAGTAAAAAACGATTATTTACAATTTCATATTTTTTACTAAATAACTCCGAAAATACTAGAGATAAGAAAAAATGGTTAACTGTAAATTGCAAGATTTTTATTGACTAACAATTTTCATTACGTAGGTTTTCTGTCAAGTGAATATTTGGCAAGATATAGTCGTTTAAAACCCTGTATTTACGAACGAGCATCACCTATTTCGAGCCCTTTAAACTCACCCCATTTAAAAACCAAGAAATCTTAAGGAATTTTACCTACAGAGCCTTGTAGCTTGGAAAAAACCCTGTGAGAGACTGTTTAAAAAAACTTTCTATCGTTAAAAATAAAGGAGATACGTTTAAAAAACGAATCAATTGTATCTTCAAAAAATTGAATAGACCACTAGGAGTATAAAATTCTACATACAATTTTAAAAATTATGCATTTAAAATTGGTTTAATTTCTTGGACTTATTAATAATACAGGTATAAGGAGAATTGTTGAGGAGAAAAGGTCAGCTTTAATTAGGGGGTAGTTAGAGGGTTGTTTTATTGACTTTTTCCTAGAAAAAATCAGTTACTGACTTTATTTTCATCATAACTCACTAATTTTTTACGCTAAAAACGTTTAATTTTTTTTAAAGAAAAGTCTAATTATGCAGTTTAAAAAAGGTTTTATAATTTTTCTCGAAAAATGCAGCATTTTTTCGTTATTTGACTTTAAACCTATTAAATTTTGCAATTGACGAAAAATACCTAACAATTAACACTCCGTATCTCAGTTTATTTTGGTCGTAAAATATATAACAAACAAATTTTGTTTGTCTTTTAAAACCTACAATTTTGCTTTCCACAGTTTTTTGATTAAATGCATAATTTTCGAGTTATTCGCGAAGAACCCATTAAACCGTCGATTTTTTCGTCGAGAAATTGTTACTTTTAATCGCAAATAACTTAAAAAATGTTAGTGTTATCAAAACAATGTATTGAACATCTTTTGCTAAAAATTACGTTTTTAATTGATTTCTGTAGTTAAAATATAATAAAAAATTGGTAACTCTAGGGGGCTGGCATCTACCAATAGGGTTTTGGCGCCCTTCGGTTCGATATAGGTTTTGATCCATAGTTTTTATTCTTGGGCTCTTCCCCACTTTCTGTTAAAATTTTAAGTCAATCCATGCAGGACCAAAGAATTGCCAGGTTTTACCTTTTTTAGAGCTTCATTTCCTGTACTATTATTCGAGAAACTTAGACCCCTTCTATCTCGACGTTAACGCCGTATACCAGGTATTAAAAAAACAATACTGCACCAGTTGCTCTGTAGTTATAATAATATTACTTTAAAGAAAAAATAACATGTTAAAAATGCAACACGTTTTACCTAAGCATTTATATGTTTCTTTTATTTTTTAAGAGTTTTTTGGTATGAGGGTATATATCTTCTCTGGTGCATAGAACGAAACGGTCCCTTCTAGAAAGTATAGCGATTACCCAAATATATTTGTATTTCACTTTTACTTAAGAAACCTCTTAAAATAATTTAAAACAAAATGTCGAAACTAATTAATTATAATATGATATCATATATGCATTCTAATTGAACCGAGCCACCCTCTATTATCCTATTCTCCTTAAAAATCTGTTCTTTGTACATATAAAAAAATCCTGAAACATGTTAATGTTTATTTTTTGGGGGGACATCTTTCTGTCTTTTTGTGTGATATACCTATGTATCAAATTTACGGAGGGGAGCCTCCGCTCTACGGACCCCTATTTGGGGTGAAATTTCTAAAAAACTATTGCATCAATTTTAAAAACTATTTAAAACCCTTTAAGATAAGGTATTTTTGCCCCTTATCCCATTTGAACGTTTGGGTTGATGAGGGGAGGGGATAACCCTGAATAAGTAAGTTTTGACACAAAAATAAGTACTCCAAAAAATAGAAATTGACGTGTTTCAGGATTTTTTTATATGTGTATAATATTAATTAATTTTTTTCAAGAGCGTCCCGTTCCATACGTTTTCGCTAATCTACATAAACCATTTTATAAACGCCTACTATTATTTTTTTTAATATATTGATGTTATCCTTATTATTTACTATCATTCTACATAGATTAATCTTGTTTTTTAAACACCAAATAAAAACAATATCCACAGCAAGGTTAGTAATTGATAAAAGTTATTTACCAAAATACCGCTTTTAGCAATTTTGCCCGAAATGTGTTAATTGAAAGATTTTAGAATTTACCATTAAATACATTCAAGAAGAAAACCTTCAACACTACCAAAGAGAAGAAAAAGGCAGTCCTTAGCTAAATATTGACTAATAAACGCTAATAGCATATAACACCAAGCCTTATCTGTCAAAAAACAAGGTGTGATGGATGTTATCATATGCTCATATCATATGAGTCATAAAAAAATACGTGTTACTGGACGACAAATAAATCAAACATTTTTGAAATTTAAATCAGCATTTTAGGAAAACTGATCGCATGGTCCAAAACAAAAAGAAAAACAAAATTTTACTCCTATTGGTATAATACAGGGCGAGTAATAAGTAAAAATATTAAAAATTCACAAGAGTTAAATGCTTAGATTTTTTAAATATAACAAAACTGCATAGGTAAGTAAATAAAAAAAAATTGTTTTAAAATTGGAAGTAAAATAATTAAAGTAATTTTTACTATTTTTTTTAATTACGCATAGAAACTTAAATACTAGACAAGAAAAAGCAATTTTAAAAATATTAGAATATTTAAAGGATTTTTAAAAGTTGCTCCCCGTCTAGAGTATTCAAGTGCTAATGCATAAGATGTAAAAAAAATTGACAAAATCATTTTTTTTACTCCAATATTTCAACTTTAAATTTTTACATAAAATTCAATTCCATACAACATTTACCAATGCAATTTTGTTCTACTTTCAAAAATTAAAGTACTTTACTCTAGACCATTTTTCATATTTTTACTTCTAACTCGCCCTGTATAGTACCATTTAGCATAAAATTTGGTATTTCTTACGGTCCTATTCATCAAGCTCTGACAAATATTTATCAGCCCGATGGCCTGCTTTTTAATTGTTAAAAAGCAGGCTATCAGTCTGATAAATATTTGCCAGAGCTTGGTGAATACGGCCGTTAGTTTTGGATCATGCGACCAGGTCTCCCAAAATGCCGATTTACAATTTAAAAATGTTTGGTCCATTTGTCCTCTTGTAACACTTATCCTGGAACACGCTGTATACATTTTTTTAAAAGGTTCCCTGGAAAACATGTCTGCCACCTTATACCTTGAATCAAAAACAAATAAGATTTGGGCTTTATATTCTTAGAACTACTACTCTCATCATCTACTACTCAAAGTTACATCTACTCACAGACTTTACAGAATATACATTCTTACGAAACATAGGCGGCGCAATATATTCTGCCATAAAATTGACGACTTACCTCTCTAATTGTCAGCGTGTGAGACACCATCTGGATGTTGTTCTGGCTCTGGCTGTTCGGAAGGTTCTCGCTCGATCTCGATCGAACTAGTTGTTTAGAACCGTGCATCACCTGTCGACTTTTGAGTAGCATTTCGGTTTTTATAAACACCCTTGAGATGTACGACGAACTGAGTCCTCTAATACCAAAAGCTACCTGCAAAAAAGCTCATGTTAAACCGTGTCCTCACTTAGTAACATGTTACAAAAACTGGTTGCTAATACATGTTGGAAAAACAAATAACTTGTTGCTTTTTATAAAATTTTAGAAACATGTTAGATAACATTGTTGATAACAGTGTTGAGTAGCAAGTGAGGACGCCGTTTGCTTTTCAACACTGTTACCGACAATGTTATCTAACATGATTTTTTAAAAAGCAACAAGTTTTTGTAACATGTTACTTAGTGAAGACACGGCTTTCTATAGCAGTGATGGCAAACCTTTTTGTATTTACGTGCCATTTTTGTACAAAATTGTAAAAAGATGTCCATGGTGTGCCATGAACATCTGAATTTTAGTTACTTTCAATTTTAGGAGCAAAAAAAAACAGCAACTTTAAACTTCCCTCATTTTACTTCCAGACATATTTAAAAAAAACATCAATATACTCGCGTACCTAAATTTTGATGTCGCGTGCCAACTTGGGATAGTGTGCCATTGGTTCGCCATCACTGTTATACAGGGTTGTTTTAAACTTATCATTAGAGATAAAAGAAAAACTAAGATACGTGCCCCACCTACGTGATTGATTTAGAAAATACAAAGCAATCCTTAAAATTCGTCGATTTTTATTAGGTTTTATTACTTGGACATTTATGGAGATAGAACCAAGCTTCAAATACAAAAGTTTTATAACTTTTTACGTAGAATTCATATGAAGGCATCTGGATTCTACGTGCTCAAAGCACGTCACTGAGCTAAAATTTACAGGTATCCTAAAAATATACCTCTTAAATAATTGTCATTTCATACTTAATATACCTAATATAACTCAAACGGTATTGGGAATATTAAGGCATTTCTTTTTATTTTTTAAATATTTTTGTAACGAAACAATTTTAAGCCATACTTCATAAAGTATTCTGATTTTTATGCAGAATCACACATTTAAATTTAAATATTCTCTACTTTAGGATCTATTATTAGGAAAACACCCTATAAAATTTTATAAAAAATAATAATAAACAAATACTAATAGTTAAAGAATCAAATTATGAATCGTAGTTTATTACATTGATATGAAAACTTAAACAAAAAAATTGTATGGACTAAAATTTTTATTCTAATAACACATTTAAAATTTAAACAGAAATTAGAAACGAATGTTTATTTAAAAAATAATAAAAACCCAAACGTAAGATCGCATGTTATATAAGAACTATTTCTTTTTATCAATGGTTTAAAAATAGAAAATAATTGTAAAATCTATAAAACATAAACTAGAGTAACGACCCTCATAAAGATGCATCCAAGAAACACGTCAATAAAAGAAACTAACAAAACATTAGACGGCTCTTTTTATATTATTTCTTTGTTCTTCACAATTTGGTATTTTATAATACACACTTAATTTTGCTTAATTTTTTTAACATGTAATATTTTAATTCATTGCATATTATTTACATAATGTGGATATTATGGAGTTAAAAAAATGTATAAAAAAAATCGGTTGTCTGCAAAGTCGGTTTACTGACGATAGTTGAACGTGACAACGTCATAAGAAAATACTGATGGAATGGTTGCATTTTCAAAAGAAAATTAAACAATTTACACCAAATTCACTTTTCACTGCCCTTCCTACTTGACGAAAACATGTAAATGTAGAAGCAGACGGACCGCTCAAAGTAGGAAAGAAACAGATGTCGAACGCTGCCGAACGCGGAGGCCAATTGTGCCTCTTCCGCGCTCCCGCTTGCACTTCAAGCTTTAAATGGAACGCCGCCTGAGTTATGTTTTTTGTGCGTGCAGCCGGCTCCATCAAATTATAAGACGTTATTAACACAATCAGATCTTAATTAACAAAAACAAAACCACACAACTTAAATGAAAATACAAAAATGTCATTTATAAAATACCTTGCGAATGCAATAAGTTTTATATAGGTGAAACTTGTAGACCATTAGCCAAACGCATAAAAGAACACAGATCATACAGTAAAAACACAGAATTTCATAAATCAAAAATCTGCCACCACGCATTTGATAACAATCATAGAATAAACTGGGATGCTTCGAGCATTTTAGCAAAGGAAACTTGTTCTAAAAAACGCAAAATAAAAGAAAGTGCGTATATATTATTAAATAAAGATAATTGTGTAGCATCAATTTCAGTTAATTTAAATAACACTTGGTTGCCTTTGCTTGATACTGAAGTATCTTCAGGAAGACTAAAAACTAACTAACTATTCACCTTTTTTTGTAAAATAAACAATCAATACACCAGCAACCAGTTATCTATGTCACTATGACACTATAACCAAACAAACATATTTTGACATTTAATGTCAAAGATTTCAGAATATCTTAAAAAAACATAAAAATTTTAAATTTTAAAACCTAAATAATAGTAAATTTTTATGTTTATTATTTTTATTGCATTTATCTTGACAACGGTGGCTGATTTGCCACCGAAACGTCGATTTTTAATTATCTTTTACTTGTTTAAATTTTTTTGTTTTTAGTACTTTTAATTTTATTTTTGGCGTGTTCCCAAATAAATACCATCCATTAAATGAATCCGCCAAACTACAGAACATATCTTCAAGACGTTATCACGTCAAAAGACGTTTATAAAGTTTGATATTTTTAGACTTTTGTGTCCACAATTTAATCTTTTATGACACACACTTAATTCTAGCTCTTGTTTAAGATGTAATGTTTTAATTGATCGACTTTTATTTTCAGTGTCTGAATTTAAGGTTTTATTAGCTAAGATAGAGTTGTTTTAATTTTGATTGATAACGCTGTGGAAGAAAGTGGTTTAAGATTGATGCCTCAGATAAAAGGGTATGATACCCACTCTATAAGTAAACAAGCAAGCTCTAAAAAAGTTTTAATTTAAATATTTACTTAGCTTGATATGTTACAATATGAATTTTATATTAAATATATTATTTTTGCAAATTTTAGTTTCATTGATGCTTAGGTCTCATATGACAAACTATCTCTATAACTATATCCGTAGCTTTCCTTATAACTTTTTTATGAATTTTTAAAGTTTTTTTTAGTTTTTACACTCATAATCTATACAATTTAAAAATGATTGTGACAATTTTATTTTGTCATGTTTATAGAACGTTTTTGTAAGGCGTGAAGCCACTCAAAGCGTACATCCTCCTTTCTTAATATGTAGCCGACAAATATGAGAACACCCAGATTTGGACTCAGTTTTCTACTCAGTTTTTCCAAGTCATCTTGAGTTTGAATAATAAATTTGCAGTTGTTTGTTTTGATGTCTAACGACACTTGACCCTGTGGATTTGTTTGATGATTATGTTTTGACCAAGAATTGTTTAACTTGCAGGTTTGAACCTTAAAATTATTACATAGTGTTCTGTTCTGTTTTTGATTTATTAAAGAACCGATTTACTTATTTCCTTAATATTACCTGACCTAATCAATAGATAAAAGTCGTGTATAGTAGTTAAGTTCTAGTATTTTATGCAGATAATAAGTAGAATTATCTAGAGAAGTACGATTGTGTCCAGAATTGTATAGAATAAGTAAATTAGGTATATAAAGGGCTGGACTAAGCCACTGTGAGTTAGTTATTGGTTATAAGTTATACAGTTAAGATAATAGAAAAGTAGAGTGTACGTTGCGGTGTTACTATCAGCGGTTTTAATAAAGTGTTTTTAGTGTTGTAAAGTGTTTGTTGCGAAAACTCTCTATGTTCTTACAAAGTTGCAAATTATTCAAATTTACTTCCTTAAAAACCTGAAATAATCGTTTTACTGACTTCTAAGAATATTCATCTATTTTTAAATTCTTTGTTTATTTAACCCCCGTTCATGTCTCCTTTCGGCGAAATACCGCTATCAGAAATAAGCATTTGAAGATCTCCGCCGGGCTTCTCCGCTTTATTACAAACGCGACCCCGCTTTTGGCGGCTTGCGCCACAGCGATATCGGCATGCTTTGTCGGGGCTTTTACTACTTCCGAGAATAACTTTTAATAATTTCACCTAGATATTGGTTCTTTTAGTTGACCAATAGGATTTCTAAATTATGGAAGCCATATTTGTTTTAATTTGTTTCTGTATTTTTATCGGTTTAACCATTTTCTTTTCTTTGGATCCACCTCTATTCAGTCTCTCTCCCAAAACTCATATTTCCAAATTCAGTGTCTGCTCGGTGACCTCTAACGTAACATCGTTATAATTTCACCCCGGAGACCTCTAACGTAACTATCGTTATATGTTTCCCCAAGTGTGTCTACCCGGAGACCGCTTAAGTAGTTACAAACGGTTACATCTCGCGCTCAAGTTGAAGAAAAAGAACGCCAGGTTTCTTTTTCACCCCAAAGTGTAGATTAAGATTTTACTCATGTAACAAGAGGTTACTTTTTTCACATTAGTTTACGAGAACGTAAGGTTTTCTCGTAAATTTTCACCCCCAAAAGGTGTATTGGGGCTCCCTCAAGTAACATAAGGTTACAAAGATTACGTAATATACTTGTCAAAAGGACAACTATTACAAAAAGAACGTTAAGGTTCTTTTAACTAAGTACTTATCAAAAAGTTTTTCTTTTTGCTATTCCCAACTGTTTTGTGCAAACTGTTTGTACAAATTGTCTTAGAAAAGACATTACGTGAAAACGCTAAGGTTTTCTCAACTTTTCATTTTTAACTCGTTCCCGAGCATTACAACATAAAATAACACCGCAGACAAAATGTCTTGAGACTTTCAACAGATATACTGTACAATAATTGTAATAGTGATTTAAAGTGAATGTGCTATGCAGTCTGGACAAATTTACTGACAATAAACTGTAAGGTAATTTAGAAATAAGATTTTAAAGACTTTTCCTTTATTTAATTGAACTCACCATTATTTATCAATTTATTTTTGCTTTAAATAAAATTTAATTGTTTTAATAGTAGTTTTTCTGTAACAAATTTAGCTTAGAAAGTTCCTACTTTAAATAATAAATCATACTAAAATATAGAACCACCCTGTGGACAAGCCACATCGAAATTAGAAGTGGTTAGTTTAAAGAAACTGCCACACCTGAGAAAGTTGGATTGGTGTTTAAGAAACCCAGTTTACATTTTTCTTCAGTGTTTCAATTGTTGAACCCACGTAGCGGAAAGTTATAGACAACCGTACAACTATTTTATGCTAGATGTTTACAATATTTCTAGATTATTATATTTTACGCAAAACATTTTGTAGGATTTGGGTAAAAACGAATTAATAATAGTCTTCGTAGTAAAAATACCACTTTCTTACCTTTAATACTTTTTGCGGCGTAACCGGCATTTCCCGGCAAAACTTATTAAGTGCTAGATCAATGCCATTCTTCTGTATCTCCGCCGACCACTCGGACGAGTTGGAAGACGAAGACTTGTGAAAAAGAATCAGGATGGCCATGGCCGTCCTATAAAGCACCTGCAATAAAATAGAAAATTAATTGCAAATGGAAACAATAAATTCTCCACAAAATCATATTACAGAAAAGTAAAACGCATGTATTTCGCTGCTGGTTAACTTGGTAACTATCATGGTATTATAACTTGCATATTGCTTGTTTGCGCCCTCTACTATCCTAAAAACTACAAGCTATGAACTACGAAAATAATTGAAGGAAGATTCGCGCTCCAAACTATCTTCAATAAAATTATTAATAGTATTGTCGTATTTGCGGCATTCTGTATAAATATTATACAGGGTGTCCGGGAAAATGTGGTAAACTCTCGCACACGTATGGAACAGATGAAAATAACACGACAAGTTTCTATAAAATTTTCCGTTTAAGCCCCCCTGCGGAGATATGATCCCCTAAAGGGGGCAGCTAGAAATCGATTTTTCGTGAATAACTTTTAAAGCGCTCTGTATAATTTGATAATATTTTAGTACGATGCATACTAGTAAAGACCTCTTAAAATAGTGCCCTTGAAACTTATGTCGCTTCTTTAGTTTGCCAGGGACGGACTAGTTTTCGCACATTATTGATAATATTTTTTACGCCCTGTATGGTGAAGACACAAAAAATATGTTTTTGGGTAGTTTAAACCTTTTGCTAAAAAAAGGTACTCTTGTTTGACATCGATAAAATAAGCCGTTTTCGAGTAAAAAATTATTTTAACAATAAGAGTTTATTTTGTTTAATAATACAATATTTTATTTTCGATGTAATTTGTAATTTTGATTCAGTATTGAAGTCCTCTCGTAGCAGGTCAGGAATTTGTTGCAAATGACTTTTTTACTCGAAAACGGCTCATTTTATCGATGTCAAACAAGAGTACCTTTTTTTAGCAAAGGTTTAAACTACCCAAAAACATATTTTTGTGTCTTCACCATACAGGGCGTAAAAATATTATCAATAATGTGCGAAAACTAGTCCGTCCCTGGCAAACTAAAGAAGCGACATAAGTTTCAAGGGCACTATTTTAAGAGGTCTTTACTAGTATGCATCGTACTAAAATATTATCAAATTATACAGAGCGCTTTAAAAGTTATTCACGAAAAATCGATTTCTAGCTGCCCCCTTTAGAGGATCATATCTCCGCAGGGGGCTTAAACGGAAAAATTTTATAGGAACTTGTCGTGTTATTTTCATCTGTTCCATACGTGTGTGCGAGAGATTTCCTACATTTTTCCGGACACCCTGTATAACTTTAATAAGAACAAACAGACCGACAAATTATTAACATTGCAATTTTCTAAATCTTTACTAAATTTGTGTATAAATAACAGACATGACTATACGAATAAGTCTGTTCATATGCTTATCTAAAATATAAACTCTAAAATATCCGGGCATTTATAATAAATTGATTGAAACGAGCAATCCCTAAAATAAATTTCTGTTATAAATAGCTCACGGTAAAAAAATAAACTTCTGCTGTTTCACATTTTGAGAGTAGATTTTAAAAAGCAAATACATGTTTAATTACATTAATCCTAACAATCACGAAACTATAAAAAACTTAGTAAACTGATTTTTAAGTAAGCGTCTACCTAAAAAATAAACTCTCCCAGGGACATCAACAACGGCTTCCGTATATTTTTGACAAAACTAATAAATAAAACCAAGGGACAATAAAATTGTGGTTTTCACTAAAGTTACACAAAACAATGCTAAATTTTTCTTTATAGGCTTGAACATGGCTTGCTGGGATTATTGCAGTGTCAAATTAAACGTATTGAGTTCGTGTCAGGAGGCGGAGCATATTCAGTAACAGCAGACGCGCTAGACTTCCAAATTGCGTTCGGCGACGCGATGGTAGCAGACGGTCTAGGGCTAGAACGTCTGCTGTTGGTTCTACGGTTAGTTCTGGTTAGTTAAATCTTTTTTTTTTAGTTCCTTAAGAAAGCGAATTAAAAAAGAGTTAATCAGCCAGAACTAACCATGAACTCCCCTCCCCATAGAACGTTTTTGTAAAGGCGCGAAGCCACTCAAAGCGTACATCCTCCTTCTCTTAATATGTAGCCGTCGAATATTAGAGAACACCCAGATTTGGACTCAGTTTTCTACTCAGTTTTTTCCAAGTCATCTTGAGTTTAAATAATAAATTTGCAGTTGTTTGTTTTGATGTCTAACGATACTTGACCCTGTGGATTTGTTTGATGATTATGTTTTGACCAAAAAATTGTTTAACTTGCAGGTTTGAACCTTAAGGCTATTACACACAGTTTCTTTTTTTTCTTAAGGGGATTAATCAACCAGAACTTAACCATGAACCCCCATCGTGACAGTTTTTTTTTATATGACCGTTTGAGCGCTTTGGAAACCACCGCGGAAAAAATCCGGAAAAAGCCGAACAGCCGCTGGAAGTCTACCGCACGTCTTGCTGTTACTGAATATGCGTCCGGGAAGTTCCGACCATCTAAGCGAATTTGAATGTTGCGGAAGTGTCAGTAACATATACATAAGACTTTATTAAAAACGACGTTGATTGCTTAAATCTATTGTTTATATTAGGGTATGCGGTATAGCGGACATGCCACGAGAAAGCGGCCAATGCCGGCTGGACGCCCGGCTTCCCGGACCTCCCCTACGTGTATTCTGTCAATGAACACCCCAAATTGACGGTGATGAAAAAGAGAAAAGAAGAGTTGTCTTTTTCCTGTTCCATATTTCCCTGAAGATTTATAAAGAAGTTATACAAACAGTACTTATATTGATTTAAAGTTCGCATGCATCAATGAGAAGAGAAAAATAAATTACCACCAGCAACGACCACCAGTATCGTCAATGAGGGATTTACCGTAAATATATAAATTGTATATCTGTAAAATAAAAATATTATTTTAAATTCCCATTAAGTTTCGAACTATTTTTATTTTTTTTTGTAAATAAATAAAAACGATTTGAAAAATATAACATTTAGGACATACATATTCATATAGAGCTTTTATTTTAATTTGCAGCTGAATCTTTTATTTCAAAAACAAGATAAATGAAATCTAAACATGTATGACTTATCTTGTTTCTGAAATAATTGATTCAATTGAAACCACTGATCTCGATGGATTGCCAGTGTTATTACCTGCGCGAAACAAAAGTTATATTTCATGGGCGAAAAAACCGGTTTGTACGCAAGCCAGTTGAGGGTAAACGCACCCGGACCCAAACAAACTATTCGCATTATAGGAAATAATTCGTTGACCGCGTCCTGGTTTTCTGTTCGAAGTACGGTAGCTAATGAGCGTCACGGTCAGACCGCGGATGAAGGGTACGGGGTGCCGGTGTTTGTATTTTGCCACGGCTTTTAAGTGCGCATGTTCGTCCACCCACTGCGCGCGGTCGTAAAAATCCGAAAAATGCTTTTTGCCACTGCGGATCTAAATGTAGGTTATCTATGATTGAAACTCACACCAAAAAGTTTGTCGGTAGAATTTCTGGACAACCGGTATTTCAATAGCAATTGGCAAAGAAATATTCAAATATTTTATTTTAGAATTTACTGCTGCATTAGTGCGAACAAAATATGTACTCGAGCAAAATAAGATTTATTTATAGGAGGGCAAAGCCGCTCTGTTTACCAACACAAATTAAAATCCTTGAAATATGGTATGCTGTAAAATATTTAAAATCGAATTATTAACATTTAAATTAAATATAAAATAGTCGTAAAAGCTTTATGCATTAGAAGAAAAACTGGGTTCATGATAAAATTAAATGATACCAATTAATACTATCAACTGGGACAAGCATGTCATTTAGTTGTTAAAGTTTTTAAAGAGACAGTATTAAGCAAACAAAGTTTGTAAAAAAATTATTTATTGGAACTAACACTACAGGGTGTTTCACAACTTAACCGACAAACTTTAAGGGCTAGATCTACAATAAAAAATATAACTTTATATACACTAGGGCTGGCAACCGAAACCGATTTTTCAGCTTAACCGGTTAACTGTTTTTCGGTTAACCGGTTAGCTTCGGTTTTGGTTAACCGCGGTTTGGCCGACGAAACCGAGCCGTTATTCGAAAACCGGTATTCGAAAACCGGTGTTCGAAGACTCGGTTTCGAATACCGGTTAGCCGGTTTCAAAAAGCGGTTTTCAAATACCGGTTTCGGACGATCGGTTTTTCGAATACCGATTTTTGGATAATCGGACCAAAATCGAAAAGCGGTTCTTCGAATATCAATTAATAGGTTTTTGGTTGATTGCGGTTTATATCTAAAAAGAAAAACCGTTCATTTTGTAAATCGGATATTGGTTGACAGATTATACAGGGTGGTTCATTTAACCTTAGACAGGCAAATAACCAGAAAACGGCGCATTTTAGAAGAAAATGTTTCTAGTAAGAATTGTTTGAAATAAAGGGGCAAATTTAATGGTATTATTAGTTTGTGACCTTGACTAAAATTTTAAGGTCATATTCATATCAACTTTGTTTCTTCAAAGGGAACTCAATTTTTTTATTTAGAATCTTAATCTACATACAAAAATGAGCAACTTTCATATAAAACTTTTTAAATTCGATTTCAATTTTAAAAGATATGTAACAAGATAAATTTTAAGAACCCATTTTAATAGAGAATAATAACTTTCCGATTTTCTGTTAACTGTGGTTTAGAAAAGCCTTTTTCGGTTTTGAGAACCGTTTTCGGTTTTCGGTTTTAAAAACCGTATTCGGTTAACCGGTTTTAACCGAAACTGGTTTTTTAAAAACCGGTTAACCGGTTTTATTTTTCCGGTTTGTTGCCAGCCCCATTCTTAACGTCTTCTTTTTTAAACTACAATGTGTTAAAAATTAAAAAATATATAGTAACCAATTAAGATATTTAAAAAAAAATTGGTGGACGCTTCTTATGCACCAAGAGACATATTTTAGCATACAAGAAAATAAATTACCAGTATCTTTTATAAGGGGTTTAAGGTAAATATAAAAAAAAAAAAATAGTACGCCACTGCATTTTTCTAAAATAAAAATAGTTTTTAAAATTCCCATTTAGTTTGACGCAAATTTGATCTCATGACTTTTTTATTTGATGCACCGTTTTCGCGTAAACAAATAAAACCCATTTCTCGGCATGGTTAAATAAATCCCTGTCTAATTAAATAATAAATAGCAATGGTGATTTTTACTGTAGTGAATTTCATATTATCGATACGAAATGACCGTGCCAAGAAATGGTTATTATTTAGTTACGCGAAAACCGTGCATCATTAAAATTTAAAAAAAGGTCAAGAGATCAAATTGGTTTCAAACATAATGGGAATTTAAAAAAATATCAAAAAAATGCAGTAGCGTACCTCTTTTTTATTAAAAATATTTTACTTAAACCTCGCATGGACGACACCGGTAATTTTTTTCCTTAAATGCCAAAAATTTCTCTTGGTGCATAGAAGGCGTCCCCAAAGTTTTTAAAAATATCTAAATTCGTATAAAAGTTATTATAAAAAAAACAATATTTTTTTAAAATTTTTAACACATACTTGTCCTATTATACCCCAACAAGGAACGGCAGACAAGGCTGTTGGGTAGCGGGATAAACGCAAGAGACAGGGCGTTAAAGGTTTTAAAAACATTCTGTATTTTTAAATATCTTAATAACGCTTAAACCGATTTGAATGAAATTTGGTAAACTTATTTAATATGGTAAGGCGCTTGTAAAGTTTTACCCAAATTAAGATTATTAGGTCCAGTGGCGTCTCAGTGGGCACCACAGCCAATATTATTGTGAAAAAAGTACGCCACTGACTTTTTATAAAGTTTTCATATTTTTTTCTAATTAGGCAAATAACAATTTAACTTTTTAGTTTCTTGCATTTTCTTCGTATTTGGTTTCGTTTTCAAGAAAAATGCTACATTTCTTCTAAAAGTACCCATAGACAATATGATATAAAAAAGCAAAAATAAAAATAAATCACTTTATTTGCCTTAAAATAAATAAACATTTGTGT
>JACEGR010007627.1:0-46679 GCA_014170235.1 Listronotus bonariensis
TCTAAAATTAAATCACGGCATAGATATAAAGAGAATAATTGTCTTTTAAAAAATAAGGAGGCTATAATTTCTTGTTGCAATAAGTTTAAGTAAATAAAACATGTATAAAATGTTAATTTGGGAAATTTTTATACGGTCGTAGAAATAATATAGTATGTAACACATGCATAAGGTATTTTTTTACTCATGGAATTGCCGCACTCGCCTAACGGCTCGTTCTGTCAAAGTTTCCATTCGAAAAAAAAGTATCACTTATGCACATGTGCATAAAGAGCAACTATCGAATTATTTTTTATTATTTTGCAAAACAAAAGGTTATATTTAAAAATATATTAATATTTACTTATCATAGAGACTCTATTATGCCAAAAATTGTTGTTATCCAAGTATTTTATTAGGTATGAAATTTTCTTACCGAATAACACTAAAAACTAAAAATGATTTTTATTTTTTTAAGTTTTATTATTCAAATTATCATTTTAAAACGGACAGAGATAGAAGTGCCCGAAACATTGTGTGAATAAATCAAATAAAGACAATGGAAATTCCACAGGCAATAAGGATTTCGTCACAAGAGATCTACAGCAGATCTTCTTTCCTTCGTTTCACACAAGTGGAACAAGTCTCTTGAGTTTCTAGGTGAGTCCCAGATCGTTGCTCTTGATATATCTAAAGCTTTCGACTAAGTCTGGAATGACGCACTTCTTAATAACCTTCCCTCCTACGGTCTTCCAACTACACTCTACTCTTGGATCTCCAGTTATCTTTCTAATCGACGTATATCAGTCATTGTTGATGGCCACTCTTCAGGCTTTCACGAAATTAATGCTGGAGTGCCTCAGGGTTCAGTACTAGCACCAACTTTGTTTCTTCTTCACATCAACGACCTTCTTTCTTCCACAACCAATCCCATTCATAGTTATGCTGACGATAGTACCCTTCACTCCACTTTTCAGGTTTCCAAACCAATCTCTCAACCCGACTTGGAAAGCAAACGCAGGGCGATGCAGATATCTCTTTCACAGGATCTCAATTTGATATTGGATTGGGGCGCCAAAAATCTGATTTAATTTAATGCATCCAAAACACAATCATGTTCCTTGTCGCGAAAAAATCATCCTTTGCTTATGAGTGGCCAGGTTTTGCAGAGCGGGGACACATTTAACCTTGTGGGCGTCACATTTGAGAATAACCTTAACTGGCATAAACACATTGTATCTGTAGCCACCGCGGCTTCAAAAAAGCTTGGATTTCTTTTCCGAGCCAAAAAGTATTTTTTTCCTTCCAATTTATACACTTTTTATGTGTCCCAAATTCGACCCTCTCTGAAATATCGTTCTCATGTCTGGGGAATGGCATCCCCTACAACCCTCAGCATTCTTCATGCCATTCAAAGAAGGGCTGTTTGTCTTATTAATGATCCTTTACTTACTCAAAGACTTCCTTCTCTTGCCCATCGTCGAGCTGTGGGAGATCTATCGCTCTTCTATAGATACTTTTACGGCTTCTGCTCCGACGAATTATCCAGTATAGTCCCTCCTCTTGCAGCTCCCAACAGAGAAACTCGAGGTGCCGCGCGTATGCATTCCTATACAGTTTAATTGGACAGGCCCCGACCTTCCCATTTCGTTCGTTCTTTTATCCATAGAGTTTCTAGACTGTGGAACCTACTGCCAGCGGAGGTCTTTCCTTCCCCCAAATCTTCAAGTTTTTAAGTCCCGTGTTAACAAACTTCCTCTTACCCTGCTTAAGACACCCACGGTACAATAGTATTTAGGCTTTCAGCCTTGGTGGATTGTCCAAAGATAAAAAACAAATATTCTTTTGCTAGAAATTATTTCTTGCACACGAGGATTTTTTAAGAAAAGTTCCTTCTCTTCATCTCTGATTTTTAAAATATTTGTGTGCTCTAAAAAAAGTCAGTAATAAATAAAGTTCTTGTAAAAATCGCACGACCAAACACTCTTAAAATTATAGTCATCTCAACTCAAAAATTAATTTTCTTTTAATTACATTCGACTTGAAAACAAACTTAAAGTTTCCATATTTCCGTGTCGAATCAAATTATCCAGAACATAATGGGTTTTCCTTTCGCAAATTTTGGTGGTTAGCATATCAACCTCAAGTAATAATTAAAAGCGACTTTTCGGATATTCCCCTTACTAATTAATGCCGTCGAAACACAAACAAGGGTTCGGGTTAAGGCAGGACGACAGAATTTCGAGTATTAGGTAAATCGGTTTGTGAATTCTCAGTAGGATTTTATGAGGAGACAGGGTTAATATGTTAGTATAGTTTGTTCTTAATTTAGTATATTACATTACAAGTGTGGAAAATGACTAATTTCACACGAGTGGGAATATTGTAGCACGAGGCGTTAGCCGAGTGCGACACACCCACGAGTGTAAAAAGTCAGTTTCACACGAGTACTGTATACTCTTTTCCTACGACCACAAATTATTAACCAAAAAAAAATTAAAATATGTCTTTACAGAAAAAATAAAAAACAATTGAGAACTTTGCAGAACTAGGGTGATTTTTACTTTGTAACACTAGTGTGATATGTACTTTTCCTCACTGCTATATTATACTGTTTTGACAATATTTTTACATCGCCAATCACCTACCTAGAAGCATTATATAACTTTTATCATTTTGGAATTTAAAAAGGCCCTTACTTAATAAAAATTGTATGGTTTGGTTGGGTAATAACGGTAATAGTTTAATACGGTTTTCTGCTATTTTAAGGGTTTTTTAAAAATTATTGATACTTACATTTTAGACACTCTTCTAAATAAAACGTAAGTGGCGCATATCCAAAATATTCAGTTTTTTTTTTTTAAATATCAGTAAACAAACTTACGGGACCGGGGAGTGAAAAGGGGTGCTGGGCGGGGTAAAATTGGTAAAACGAGTTAATGAAACTGTACATGTAAAATTAAGTAAATATTACATTTTTTCCTCATATTTTTGATAAAAAATATAAAAAATATGAAAATTGTAAATGCATAACCTAAAGTCCTAAAAGTAAGAAAAAAACGACTACTAAACGTCAGTTACATCATGCAAAATATGGAAAGCATTTGGCATCGTCGGAAGGGTCTAATTCTATTTATGAATGGATAAAAGAAAGTGCATTCCTAAAGTGTGTATTAGCCTCAGGTTTAATTAAGGGATAAAAAAAAGATTTAATTAGTTGTTTGAGTACACGAAGACAGAGAGAAAGGACTTTGATCTATAGGAGTTTTTTCTCTGGCGCTTTGGGTCGAACGGTCAAGCGGCAAGGCTGACTGAAGGTGTCTTTGCTCTGTAAAACTTGGCCGCTCATAAGTGAAGGATGAGTATTTGATGATTTTTTTGTGACAACAAACATGATTGTGTTTTGGATGCATAAAATGGACGAAACTTTTGGCGCCCCAATCCAATATTAAGATAAGGTCCTGTGAAAGACATATCTGCATCGCTTTGCGTTTGCTTTTAAAATCAGTTTTAAAGATTGATTTGTGAACCTGAAAACTGGAGTGAAGGTACTATCGTCGGCAAAACTATGATTGTCCAACAATGTTGCAACACGGTCAATCAGCTGATAAATATGGGTGGGTATCTTGATTAAAAATAGCAAAAAAATATTTACCATATTTAAAGAAATTTTCTGATTGTTGGTTTGTATCTCGGCTAGAAAACTTTGGAAAACAAGGCATTAAATTTTGGAAAACATTTTAGGCATCATTGTCTAAAAAACTAAATGAAACAGAGAGTAGTTACCAGCTAGCTTTTCGAGTAATTTTATATAAAGCTAAAAAACGTAAGTTCTTGAAGTTTTACACTTAAAAGTTTTGCTTCTTTGCAGATTTTTTAACGGAATCCAAAATGAGAATCACTAAAACACTGAGCACAAAATGTAATGTATAATGTATGTGTAATGTATGTCATAAAACATATTTAAAAGATACGATATTAACTGCAACAATAGCAGGCCAGACTTAACCATGAAATGTCATTTTGCACTAAGCTAGTTCAAGATTATCCCGATGAGAGCGCTAACAACGTTGTCAAGTCGCTTAATTTTTTATTTATATTATTATTATATTTTAATATATTACAGTACAAATAAAAGGCATCCGCGTATTATTTCGTTATTTGGATACTTAGGTATAAACATCCTAAAACACATTAACTTTTATTTTTATTGTTACACATGTCATTATTTTCTTGTTTAGGGTTATTCCCTTCACTACCGTCAAAAACGTCAGACTTTTCAAAAGGAGATCAACCATATTACCACAGAGAGACATACGATAACAGATTTCGCTTCCGCGCAATTGGAAGCGAAATCTGGCTTATTGTATGCGGGCTAGCTCGCCTAAAGTTTAGTTCATATACAGGATGTCTTAAAGAAGTGTGACGTATCAAAGTTATATTTTTATAAATGGAACACCCTATATTTAATGACGGTTTTAAATTCTACATAAAAATATAATTTAAGTTTGTTAATAGTACCAAGTGTCTAATTTTATTCGTTTTTGTGATATTTGATTTTTTTGAAAAATGCAGGTAAAATTAAATTGATTTTACTTTAACACTTTAAACTTTCAAACGTGTAACAGGATTAGAAAAAATCTGCCATATCATACCTAGGTCATATCGAGATCATAGATTATACAGGGTGATTAAAAAATAGTTTTAATTTTTTAGAAAGTCAAATTGCAATATCTCTTTTATTTTAAATGAACACCCTGTATTTTTTTACACCACATGATGACAAACCAAATGCTCTTTCAAATGGTGTATAGGTTGCCTATACCTATCTTTTATACTTCTTAAATAAATTCCGTTTTAACATAATTTTATTCCAAATGTCTATTTAAATGTAAGTAGGCTGTGATATAGCTATGCCTGTTTACTAAGCCTTTATTGCAAAATGTAAATTTGTTGGAAAAAGAACAAAATTAAAAGATTTTGTATTATCTGCCACTATTTTTAAAATTCACAGAAAAAAAAATTCATTAGTTGCTTATAATGCTACTTCCATTAACACTTATTTCAGCTGAATGTGGTAAGGATAAAACTTGTGTTTTTAAACAATCCTAATAACGCCTCTGGATAGTTATGACGACATTCTGTGACCTATAACTTGTTTCCTCCATTATCCATAATCACTGTGTCAAATTTTTTAAAGCAACTATTAAGGTTATCAGATGGTTTCTCCTGGAATATTTTTCAGGATTAACTCTAGACTAAAGTAAACCATTTTTTTCACATCCTACCAGTATTATATCATCTTGTTGTTGTAGAAGAAGGGTTTTTATTTAAAGTCATCAGAAATTTCTTTTAAACTGACTAAAACACTAGTAATTAATAAATGGTCGTTGTTATTTTCTTATGAAAAATATTAATGGCTGCTATGTCACAGCCAACTTTAATTTAAATAAACATTTGGACAAAAAATTTGTAAAAACAGATTTTACTAAAAAGCACAAAAGATAGGTATTGGCAACCTATACACCATTTGAAAGAGTATTTTATTTGTCATCATGTGACGTAAAAAAATACAGGGTGTTCCATTTAAAATAAGAGAAATATGGCTATTTGATTTTCTGAAAAATTGAAATTATTTTTGATTGAGATAAAGTACAATATTTGATCTTGATTTGATCGACGTATGATATGGCAGACTTTTTCCAATCTTGTTACACATTTTAAAGTTTAAAGTGTTAAAAGTAAAATCAATTTAATTTTACCTGCATTTATCAAAAAAATCAAATATTACAAAAACGAATAAAAGTAGACACTTAGTACTATAAACAAACTTACATTATTTTTTAAAGTAGAATCTAAAACCGTCATAAAATATAGGGTGTTCCATTAAAAAAAAAAACTTTGATACGTCACACTTTTTGAGACACCCTGTATAAACTAAAATAATTTTATACTGTGGTTTTATCCAGCTACAGACCGTGTCGAAGATGGTGGGCCACCCTGTATTTACGAAATGCAATTTGCGAAATGCGGAACGTGTTCTAATTGGCCAATTTCGAACGACACATTTGAAGTTAACCAATTAGAACACGTTTTACATTTCGCAAATTGCATTTCGTAAGAAATTAAACTAAGCTTTACGCGAGCCAGTCGGCGTTCAATAGGCTAAATTTGCGCCATTAAAAGCAGAATCTGTTCGCGGAGCGTATGGCTAACTGTGATAGTACCTAGTATTAAAGGGTTTTAAATTCTCCCTTTATTAGTTTTAGTTTTTAAAAATTAATCCAGTAGTTTTGATAAAATTACCATGGAAACCGGTGGCTCACCGCTATAACTTGAGAAAAAATCTTACCATCTTATCATTAAAGCCCTGAAAGAGTATTCCGAATTGGAACATTTTTTCAACCTTCGAATAGCTCTTTCGTTGAAAGCTACATAAATTTCCCAAGATTTGATGGAAGTGTAAGGGTGATTTTATCCTCGGGTATCGAGAAAAGATTCACCTTTTATCTGATAGTGCCATAGAAGTGTATTTCAACTGATCGAATTGATTTTTAATCCTTATGGTACGTTCGTCTATGTCGTCTATGGTAACTGAGAGGACATACCTTGCGACGGAAGGAAGAAAGCTTACAGAAATTGGTTATATCTGGATTTTTGTTCTACAGTTTTCTAGCATTTAAATGTGCAGTTCGTCGAAAAAAAAACTTGGGCTTTAAAAGGGCTTTAATACAGCTTGAAGCATAACATTATAAAGTCTTCATGGAATATGGATACCCCCTTATAGTAACTGAATTATCCAAGATGTAACCAGTGCTAAATGGGTGCTCACCTTTCTGCTGTCTTTGAAAAGGAGCGAAGCCTGCTGGGTATATGCCGCTGAAAAAGCATCCAGAGTTATACCCCCTTTGTTCTTTGTGCAGAGAGATAAAAATAAGTATTCCGAAGTCCGGAGTGATTCCTAAACCTTTTATTTTTTTCACACGTGATTGCATTTACTGTTCGATGGCGTGCACAAGATTGGGGCAGGAAAAAGTTGCTGACAAACCAAGGTTCTCGGAGAAAAGTTGGCAAGACTGGGTAAAAATCAAAGCTAAAGATCAATCCAGTGGCGTCTAGAATTTGCGCATTTCATTTTGCATTGTTTTGGAAGTGATATTTGTTGAAAGATATAATTCCAAATGTTTTTTACTTAAAGTAAAAGAATTTACAACTTAATAACAATTAAAAACTGTTGTGTAAACGGTTGTTCTACTAATACAATAAACTGTATATCTTCGGCACTGAAAAACATGGCCGAAAAATGGGAGATGTGACGTCATAACACGTCAAAGCAATATGGCCGAATGTTGTGACCTTAAATAGACCGACTTTGCTGACAAACATCTGTTATATCTGGGCATTTAAAGTGGATTTAGCGGTCTCTAAATGTGTATTTTAGTAGATAAAGTTTAACTTTTAAGTCTTAACGCTCGTTTAGACGGTCTTGTCCGTTCTAAGTTCATTTTTAGTTTCAGTCGAACTATTAGATTTCTCTTTGTGTAAAAAAATCCAAATAAAATCGTTTTTGTTATTTTTTTATTTTTCCACATAGAAAAAACCGATGGTTTGACTAAAACAAAAATGACGTGAAAAGGATATGACCGTGTAAAAGGCCCTTTATATGTAAAAAAAAGTGTCCTGCCTCCGTTCGCTTATCAGTGTTAGTGATTTAATTGTACGGAAAATGTGTCACAGTATCCCAAGATAACGATTTTATTTTTGAATTTATTAAAATTTATAAGAAAATACTAAGAAATGAACAAATCGTGTAAAAAAGACAGCGCTGAAATGAAATAAATTGAAATGGAAACTAAAAATTAACTGAGAACGAATGTAACCGTGTAAAAGGGCATTTAGACATTGGTACATTTTACCATAGCATTTTACAACCGGATATTTTGAAGCCTCTACAAAAATATTATCATCTTAACTGCAGTGCAGTGGGATGACTGAGGCTATGCTGGCTAAACAAAAGTAAAAGTAAAAGGGGTGCCAATAGTCAAAAAATCCTAATGGAAGATGTCATGTTTGTCCAAATACGTTATTTTTATAGCAGTAATACCCGCCTTGTTTTTAAAAAAATATCTAAGGACTATAAAGAAAACTCAAAATACATCATTTCCCTCTTTACTTGGGGCTAATACCCTAAAGAAATCTTCTCCTAAACGGTATCCTGTACACGAAACAAGTTTAAGAAAGTCTTTATGTGTTCGGTATTTTTATATTAAATCTCTCGCATCCCATATCACAGGGAATCCTCAGCTATGTGGACACCGGAAATTGAATAAGTAAAGGAAAAATAGAAAATAAAACGTTGGAAAATTGATTTTACGCAGACCGTTTCGCTGACAGCAAACCTATCGAAGAAAATAAATTTATGTATTCTGAAATGTTTATGTGTGCTGTAGTTGCTGAGAATAATTAAGCGTGGATGACAAAATAATTATTATTTTGCTTCTATTTTTGATTACATACGTAAATACAAATGCAATATTTTACTGCAAAGCTTTTGTTAAAACATTATTACTTTTTTTGTTTTTTTTTTTAATTCCAAACATGTTAAAAAAATTAAATGCTACGAAGGCTACTATATTTCGGAAATAACATACCTCTACAGAGTAAGAAGTGCTTTTGGGTGTCGCAGAGTAAGATTTTATTCAAAAATATCTGTGGGTTCAATTTTAACTTTATTCTGGTGCAAGACTATGTAGCTGACCTAAAGTAGATGTGTGCGCCTAACAAGATACCTGGGTAACAGGACCTGAGAGCCACTAAGGCAATGAATAGGCTTATAAACTGGCAAAGGACGAAAGAGGGTGCTGGTAGGGTAATCGTAGCAAGCCCTACTGGGGTTTTCCGTTATGCTAACTAAAGAAATATTTTCGATCATGGATTATGAGGAAATCTCAAGACTGGTGGATAAAAACACCAGCACAGCAACAACACAGAAGACCTTCTAAATTACCAGAAGCCGTAAAAGTATCTATAGAAGAGCGATAGATCTCCCACAGCTCGACGATGGGCAAGAGAGAGCCGGTATTATTATTAATGCCTGGCCTTATTTTACTATGCAATATTTCTCTAATAAACGAAAGAACGCCACTTATTGTAAAGAACTGATTTTTTCAGTTTAATATGTCAAAGTTATATACCAACTTCCTACTACTACTTGAAAACATTTTTTAGGACATTTGATCCCTCTTGTGATTTTAAAAGGGCTAATGCAGAAGGAAATGGACCATACATGCTTTTACGGAGGAATAAACTGACTGAGGGCCACGTGTCCCTAAAAGAAATGATTCTGAATGGATCCTAAAACTCTAAATGTGAACCCGTCTTTATTTTATTATACAGTTGTATTGACTGATGTACTCTATTTTATTGAAATACAGTTGTTTTTTCGGCGAATAATATCCGATGTTTTTACAATACTGCAGCTATGCCGAATAAAATTTTTAATATAATGAAAAAATTTGACATGGTATGGGAGAAATGACTTTTGATATTTAGCCAATATCGTGTAAAAGCTTTGTAGACCTTAATGATCCTAGAACAATTTTTTTGATTTGAAAAAATTTATCAGCCACAAGATAATTAAAATAAAATAATAGGCACTTAGACCTTGCATTATTATGGAAACCATTAAGGAAATTATTTGGAATCTGTCAATGTAATTTTGTAATTTGACGTATAGAAAGTAAAACGTTAAAACTAAAAGCAACCGTTTAACAACCGTAGTTATTCGGTATATTACACACACCTCCAAAATCCTTGCCCCCTTGGTATTTAAAAATGTAATGCAATTAAAGTGTAAAAGTGTAGTAAGTACATTTAATAAATTGCTTTATTGCTAACATTTTGTAGCTTCATATATTCTTTTTTTTTTTGCTGCTTATTTAAAAAAATAATAATAAAAGTAAAAAATATGTAAAAAAAAAATGAACATATTATTTAATTTTTTAATAAAAAAATGTAAGCATACAACATAACAAAACATTAATAATCAGTATGGCCCTTTGCCCAATGAGTTGACCAACACGTCTTGGCATTATGCGAATAAGGTTGTCAATATAACCTTGATCCTTGTTGTCCCATTCCTCTTGGGCGGCTAGAACCAGTTCCTGAAGGGTAACAAGAGGATTTTCTTTTTCTTTAATTGCTCTAGCAATATGGTCCCTCACATGTTCAATCGGATTCATATCTGGCGAGTTCGCAGGCCAGTCCAATCGTTCGATATTTCCTTCTCGAAGCATTTTTTGTACCCTTTGAGTACGATGTGGCGTGGCATTGTCATCTTGAAAAATAAAATTTTCACCAAATTCGTTGCGCAAGGGTTGAATGATAGGTTGGATAATGTTTTCGGCGTATATAGCCCCTGTCATGGTCCGCTCGATAAGAATAAGTGGAGTTCACCGCCCGTACATTATTCCGCCCCAAAACATGACTGTCCCCCCTTGGTACGGAGCAACTTCTCTGGCAAAAATTAGTCGTTCCAGTCTGCCTGGACCCCTCCATACCCTTTCTCTGTGGCTGTCACTTACCAGGCCAAATCTAGTCTCATCGGAGAAAAGGACATTTCGCCATTGTTGTAAAAGCCAATTTCTACGCTCCTGACCCCATTGCAATCGTGCAGCAATATGTCGAGGTAAAAGCGTAGGCACTCTTAAGGGTCTTCTGGCTTTTAAATTGTTAAAATGTAATCGCCTTCAAATTGTACTTATTAAAATTATTCTCCGGTACGTACGTAAAAATGACTTCGAAGGGCTGGTACTGTGATTCTCCTATTCCTACGAACATAACCAGTCACATAACGGTCTTCTCTATGTGTGGTTACACATAGACCAGTTTCTCGCCTTTGGTCAACGCCACCAGTTTCTTCAAATAAAGGTATTATGCCTCTGACTGAGGTCCTGGGGATGTTAAGACGGTCCGAAATTTGGTGCTTTGACACACCTTGATGGTGTAAAGCCACTATTCTTCCTCTGTTAAACGAAGAAATCGGATTTCCCGGCATTCTATACAAAAATTGTTTGTGTGTTTTCTTTCGATTAACATTTAACACTGGTATCTTTTAAAGATATTCCTTTATTTGCGGACTTTGGCTATCAATTTTTGTTTATTTATCGATAAGAATATTTGACTTTTAATTGATCATTTATGTACAGGGTGGCTCGAATTCGACGCTCATCATTGGGATTTCGGAAACCGTAAGAGATACAGGATCGGTTAAATGGAGGAAAAGTTGCGCAATTTGATGCTCAATAAAATGCCGTTTTGCGTTTTAAAAAATTCCGAGTACTTCTGAAGATATTCGAAAAAACCGGAATTTTAAATTTTGGTTTCCATTGTTTCCTGGCTATATTTGTTAAGATAAATCAAAATGAAAAACACGTTTTCATGGCCACTTTTTCTGCTCTATGATTCAGTGTGATTAAATATTGAATCTGACGTTTCGGCTTCTGGCGACCACCATCAACTTAATTTTTTTAAATACGGACCTGATATTTTTTCAATTTAATTAAATCCTTTCATCACTCTTAAAACACTATATATCGTCACTTTGATATTTGCCGACGTTTCGTACAGAAAATTCCATCACCAGAATATTACATCTTTATTTTACCATAATACGGCCCTGAACTACATTTTTAGGTAAGAAGGTAAAAAAAAGAATAAACTTATTACATATTCGTAATCTTTTTATTCCAGCTCATTGATATCTAACAGCGGAAATTACTTTATTAATCGAAAATTTCATGAATATTGGACATAAGATACAAAAAGGTAGACAAGAAATAGCTTACATAAACAATTTGTAATACTATCTTGATGCCCATATTAAATATAAACATAATTTAATCACTATTATAGGTGTTCAGAAAGATAACCTTCCGCCTCAATGCATTTTCTTGCTTTGCTTTGTATTTTTAATACAGCTCGTTTAATTATTGTTCTCGCAGGAATGGCAGCAACTTCCCTTATCAAATTTTGTCGTAGTACTTAAAGGTCGTAAGGTGCATTTTTAAATAAACGGTTCTTAAGATATCCCCAAATGAAATAATCTAGGGGACTAAGATCTGGGCTCCTAGCGGGTCATCTTGCAAAACCATTTATTAGGAAATATATGGTAAAGGAATTGAGCTACTTCCCTTCCAATGTGGGCAGGAGCTCCGTCTTGCTGCCACTATATTTCTTGAAATACTGCCAAAGGTTGATTATCTAGGGCGTCTAAGACATCATTCCTAATCAAATTTAGATATCGTTCGGAAGTTAAGGTCCCTTTGTAAACGAAAGGTCCAATAATTTTATTCCTCCACATACCAATCCATACATTAAATGAAGTTCTCCCTTGAATTCGTACCTGCTGGTTAGTTTCTGTTAATAAAGTAATTTCCTCTGTTAGATATCAATGAGTTGCAATAAAACATTATGAATATGTAATAAGTTTATTCTTTTTTTTACTTTTTTACCTAAAAATGTAGTTCAGGGCCGTATTATGGTTAAATAAATAATATGCAATATTCTGGTGATGGAATTATCTGTACGAAACGTCAGCAAATATCAAAGTGGCGATATATAGTGTTTTAAGAGTGATGAAAGGATTTAATTAAATTGAAAAAAATATCAGGTCCGTATTTAAAAAAATTAAGTTGATGATGGTCGCCAGAAGCCGAAACGTCAGATTCAATATTTAATCACACTGAATTATAGAGCAGAAAAAGTGGCCATGAAAACGTGTTTTTCATTTTGAGTTATCTTAACAAATATAGCCAGGAAACAATAGAAACCAAAATTGAAAATTCCGGTTTTTTTCGAATATCTTCGGAAGTACTCGGAATTTTTTAAAACGCAAAACGGCATTTTATTGAGCATCAAATTGCGCAACTTTGCCTCCATTTAACCGATCTTGTATCTCTTACGGTTTCCGATATCCCAATGATGAGCGTCGAATTCGAGCCACCCTGTACAAATTTTTGTCGTCCTATCGTTACGGGTTTAGGAGGGCCAAGAATTTTGGAAGTGTGTGTATAAAGTTAAAAATATTTGACTGTACTAATATAAGGGAATTGTAAGTTCTGTATAATAAATTATTCTAAAATTAAATATTTTCCTTAACCTACGTGTATGTATGCCCGGGAAAAAGTACTTACTTTTTTCCCACCGGAACAAAGTAATTTTATAAAAAGTCACATTTTAGTACCTGTTAACAGGGATAAATGTCATTTTTTCCGTCACGGAAAAAAGTTTTTTATTTACATTTTACTGTGTTAAGAAAATTAAATCGTTAACAGTTATATCTATAAACAATAATTCATACCCAAGCTCATCTCTAACGACTATACTCAGTGGGGAATCCCATAACTTTTCTAGTAATATGCAACTTCTTGTCTACACCGCCGGATCCAGTGCATTCAGACTACTATATTTTTCAAATCTACGTACTTTCAACTGATTTATTGATATTATAGCAAAATCGCATACAGAACACCCGTATAGGTACTTCATTTATATTTATTTTTCTCTCATTTCCTCGCCTGAATAAACACGGTTTTAAAAAATGCACAGCAAATATCGATAACTTATGCTACAAAAGATAGTACTATTTTATGTGAGATTAGATTTTCCTACGGCATCGGCAGTCATGCGATATTTTGCGTATAGTGAAAATCTATTATAAAAAGATGTCAATTTAATATAAAAATTTTCGTGAGAAAAACGTAAATCTTTATACTTTGTGGTACCATGCTAAAAGGTAATATTTATTTTTGATTTTTTTTTATTATTTTCAAACAAATATTTTTCTTAATTTAATAGTTTATTTTTGTGTAATCTATGACTGTTTAAGAATTTTAAATAACTTTTACCCACATTTTTTGGAGTAGCTGGCCGTATATTATACAGGGCGATTCAAAAAACGATTGTAAAACTTGGGGCAGTAAATCTACATGATAAAATAATGCTACAGCTTTATACAGACTGTCCACGGATGAGGTTTATAATGATGCAATGATACAATGATACAATGATTTATTTTAGTATTTAACATTTACATGTTTTATACACGTCATAATTAGTTATTAATAAATTATTATCACAGACCTTTTTAGTCTATAAAAGCAACATACTAAACTTACATTTTTCTACAAAAACATACACATTACCATATCACAGTACTTCCTTTTTCTTTTTTAAAGTTTACAATGGCTTAAAATCACAATAATTGACAACAGTCTAAAATCAAAAGAGTATATTCTACAATTTCGTTTACTTTTAAATTTAACTTATTTATTTTTTATTACTGTTAACTTAATTATTTTCATATCACAGTACTATTGAGTTATTGATTTATTGAGGAGGCAACAAGGAGTGGCTTGCAAAGTTAAAATTTAAATATTCATTTATATTGTAAAAAGCATTTTCTTTTAAAATAATTTTCATCTCTTTTAGAAATCGATTCTGTGGTAATGCCCTAATAACTTGAGGGAGTGCATTGAAAAGTTTTATGCCATAATAATTTATACCGTTTCGGCTTGATTGCAACCTGAGATGTTTTGGTCGCAGGTTTTCCTGGTTTCTTGTGTTGTAAGAATGGTAATTTGCATTTGTAGTATAGCCGTTGAGGTTTGCCTTGACATACTTTAGGCACTGCAAAAAGTACATACAAGGAACTGTTAGTATACCCAACTCCCTAAATTTATCCCTTACATCATCTCTAAAGCGCAAGCCCAACATTATACGAATCACCCTTCTCTGAAGACCAAAAATGCGCTCTGTGTGGGAAGAATGTCCCCAGCATAAGAGACCATAATTTATATTTGAATCAAATAAAGCATAGTAGCTTGTTTTTAAGATGTCAACTGACACCTGTGCTGACAGAGAGCGCATGACATATATGTTCTTTGTAAGCTTGGTAGCCAGAAAGTCCATGTGACCCTCCCAGGACAATTTTGAATCTAAATATATGCCAAGAAATCTCTCTTGAGATGAGATAACCTCATCTGCAAGTGGTCTATGAGAAAAAACACATGTTTGGTTTTATTATCATTTAAAATCAGTGCATTTTGGGTAAACCAACCCGTTATTTTTTCCTGTGAGTCGGAAAGATCTTGTTTTATTAAGTTAAGGTCGCTGTTTGACAGTATAAGAGTAGTGTCATCCGCAATGAGCACCAGGTCTGCCCCAGGCACCGCATCTCCCAACTCATTTATATAAAGAAGGAAGAGTACTGGGCCAAGGACAGACCCCTGTGGCACTCCCTGAGTAATAACACCCTTAACGGAGGATACCCCATTAACAGACACAACACACACTGCTCGCGATTTTCCAAGTACGATTCTATAAGCAATAAGCTATCATTATCAAAGCCGTAATGTTTCAATTTACTTAAAAGGTTTTTAAAATTGACTGTATCAAATGCCTTACTGATATCACACATAACAAGGCCCATGTAACAACCATTCTCCATGCCGTCCACTATAAAATCGATTAACTTGTTTATAGCATCAATCGTGCTTTTACTTTTTCTAAAACCATACTGTTCCATCGCGAACAACATATGGGCTTCAAAATGTTCTGTAATTTGGTCTTTTAGAATGGTCTCATAAATTTTAGATAAGCAAGGCAACACTGAAATGGGTCTGTAGTCACAAACACTATCACTATTACCCCCTTGAAAATTGGAGTGATTTTGGCTATCTTTAATGAATCTGGGAAATATTTATGCTTTATACATTGATTTATTAGTTTTGTTAAAGAAATTGACCAGGGGACAAATGGACCAAAAATTTTATTATTCAAAAAAATAATAATTATTGCTTGTAAAAACTATGATTTACGAAAAAAATGTTGATTTTGTATACAGGGTTGGCAAAAACTTTAAAAAACCTGATTTTTTTTTCAAGAGTAAAGTACCTTTATTTTTAATTTTTAGGCAAAATTTCATATAAAAAAATATTTAAAAAAGTTTGTAATCGATAGTAACAATAATACAAAATTTTGTTGATCTCCATAATTTCGTTGAAAACGCCTGGATCAAATTGTTTACAGCTGAAAAATTGTGTTGTGCAGGAATTAGGAGAAAGTGGGTGTTTTAATAGCAAATTATGAGTTTTTAGGTCATGTTTTTATAAAAAAATTAAAATAATTAATTTTTGATGGCTCTAAACAATTTTTATAAAATTTTTTAATGCCCCTATAACATTAATTAATTAATTAAAAACGCTATATTTAATAAATTTTCTAACTGATATCTTGCTTAAAAATTTAAAATAATAGCAGTTTAAAGAAATATCATGTTTTTCAAATTTTGGGTACCCTGTATACAAAACTTAACATTTTCTTTTCGTAAATTATGTTTTTTAACAAGCAACATTTTTATTAAGAATAATTTTTCTCGAAAAATAAAAAGATATTTCATGGCCCTCTTAGTTTTTTGACATACCGGGCGTTTTTTTTTAATGTAATAAAAAAAATATATATTTTTGGTGTCAATGTCTGGTTTCAAAGTGCGATTTTATGAAATGGTCCAAAATATCGATTTAAACAAGGTATACCTTTTGTATACAAAAATGATAAAGGAGTCAAATGCTCAAAGCTAAATTTCAAATTTGTCACATGTGTTAAAAAGCTATTGGGTGAAGTACCCAATTATCAGCACTTTAAGTGTTAGTCCTAATTGAAGCCTATTTATCATTGTGAAAAATAGTTCTTTACCTATTAGGGCAAATTTTATAGTTCTAATTTTTAATAAGGAAGACAATATTAAAAGAAAAACATGGTTGACCTCTATCCACGATTTTTAGACAAGTAAGAATAGAAAATGATGTAACTTTGAAATATTTGCTTAAATCCATGTTCTTTTTGATCTTAATGACACTTTTTAATATGGAATACCTTGACCATAAGGTATTGGGCTTACATGTTTTAGCAAGTTCCGCGAAATATGTCATAAAATCTTCTTTCATACTTGTGATTTTTTTTCTCGCCACACCAGCTTGTAAATGCTGTATATTCTTTCTCGTACCTGTGCTTCATTATGGATGCCAAAAATCTAAATTTGCTATTTTGACTGCTTTTAGAATGGATTCAGGTAATTCCTTGTTAGAAGATTCCATGGGAAACGTTTTATATTCAAAATCGACGATACTGATTAAAATGTACTAAAGACACTTATAATTATCGATGACCTTTAATGACTTTGATCTTTTATAATATGGACACCGGCACCTGTCAAAACTAAAAATCTGACAAGCAAATTTATTATATTCCAGGACTTTTGAAACAATGTTTTTAAAACAATATAAATTTTTAGTGAATATTTCGTTGATTTTACACCTAATTTGTACAAATAAAAGAATACTATGCCAATAATAAAATTATAATAAGTCAAACTTCAGAATAAAAAAATTAAGTACCTGTTTAAGTGGGAAATTTGCAAGGGTTTACTTTTCCGCACTAGTGCACTTTCCAAACTAAATTGCATGCGAAAAAGTGCTGCTTTCCACACGCTAGTACACAAAAAAATCCATTCTTAAATGTTTCTTCTTCTTAAATAAATCTAATAAAACTTTTATAAAATTGACAAAGTTTAACATTAATTAAGTTATTTAAGGTAGGAATGTTCAGACTCCAATAGTAGGATTCTAAAAACATACATTTATTTATTTATGTTTTTACCCATCTATTATTGATCTGTAATACCTTAGAAACGGAATATGTTATGGTAGCAATAATACCTGCTATCACACCTAGGGCATTATAAGCGGGCATTATGATGATGCCCGCTTATAATGCCCTAATGCGCTAATATGGAAATTTTATTGCTTATCCAATTTTATTTCTTTCACAATAAAGATCAAGTTTATATAAAAATAAATTTTAATATTTGTTGTC
The DNA here is from genome assembly GCA_014170235.1 of Listronotus bonariensis. Lineage (NCBI taxonomy): Eukaryota > Metazoa > Arthropoda > Insecta > Coleoptera > Curculionidae > Listronotus > Listronotus bonariensis. The sequence continues at coordinate 17,914 of JACEGR010007627.1, forward strand.
CTTCCAAAACTTTAGACTTCTTCGGGACGTATCCTTTCGACTTAACTTTTAAAAAAGATATGAGACGATGGTATTAGCGAAATGTCTATATTTTCATAGACCATCAACATAGACCTTAGGGTGGAATACTTGGTCCAGAGAGAGTTCGGACTGTATTTTTCCGACTAAAAATAATAAAGTTTGTTAAACATATGTATTAAAATAAAATCAATAACTTACCAGTTCCTGAAAATATGCCATTAAAACGGTTTCGGTTATTTGAAGAATTGCGTTCGCATCTTTCCAAATACCAAATATGCCATACTCCCGATCATACTGTTGCCTTGATTTAACTGGCAAAATATTTTCGGCCGCTTTTATGGCCTTTTCTCTTATATTTTGCGGAATTTCTTCCAATTTAAGCAACTCGTTAAATAAAAATGCCAACTGACTAACTGATAGAAACATCAAAGTCAAACTTAACACCAGTCATTATCTACTTACCTATACAGGTACAGGTGCAACTTATTTTTTATATTGCGAATAAATAATGTAGTTAGTCATTGAAAAACTCTTTTTGGGTAAAACATAAAGCATTGTATGCACCACGGGCTTTACTGGACTATAATGCCCATCAGGTCGAAATCTAGCCCGAGGGCCTCTGGGCATTATAGTCCTAGTAACGCCCTTGATACATAAATAGCTATTATTAATGTGGTAACCCAATTTAGTAAATAAAACCTTTAAATTTGACAATTTACTTGGAGTGCTAATAATTTGGTGCAGTGCTAGCGTTTGGGTTATTCGATCAAAAAAAAAAGGTATTTAGTTGCCCAAATGTCATTGGTACTGTGGCAACTGTTTTAAAGTTATAATTGAAATAAGTTTTTTTCATTATTTAACCTTAAAGGCCAATATCTCCCTAACAAATCTGAATAGAACTTTTTTATATGAACGACTAAAATTATTTTGGCTCACTCTATCACCCCCTATCAATTATGACCTCGCCTTTCCAGACACCCTGTATATTCATCTTTGTTATGGAAAAGCAAAGGTGAATGAATATTTACTTCTAAACAGTTGGATTTTCTTGAGTTACAGAGCACCTTAATAGGATTTTGTTTTGTTTAATAATATTATTACTAGACCAGAGACAAGAATGAGAAGAGTAACTGGTCCTAACAATTTGTCCATTGTATTTATCTTTTGCTGGTTTAACGCAAGTTCCAATAAATATGTCTTTGTCTTTCATCATGGCAGGCTATCGTAGATGGAGCAATCATCGCTTTGCCCTGGTTGCCAAGTTGTTTACAATTTCTGCATGTAAACTTTAATGTCCTTTTTTGGCTCACATCTAATTAAGAAAGAAAATATACCATGAATCGAATATTTTTAACTTGACAAACGTTGCCGCAGGCAGTCACGCCGAAATGTTAATCGATATTTGTGTTTGATATTTTTCAATGGCCGATTTGTTAGGACAGTTTGTTTACATTTTCTGTGATTTATTGTGTGTTTCGTGGTTTTTACCTTTAATTGGACTTTGAATATTGACTTTTATTAGTGATCACAGTGTATATATTAAATTTGTGCTTTTCAAGAGATAATTTAAGGTAATATTGACATGGTTATCTGTAAGAAAAAATCTTTATAAAAACCAAATAAATGACATTTTTAATAAGGTGTGTGTAATTATTGAACTAAACCCCAATATTTTATATTATTAGGAAACAAAAACAAGTACCTAACATTAAGGGCAAAAATAGCACAGCTATATAATTTGAATTTGGCGGGCAAACAATAAAGTCGACTCACGCGCCATCTGCGTTTACCTTCCTTGAAGACAGACAAGAAAGGCCCAGCTGACACACACTGAATTAATTAATTTAAGTGTACTATAGACGCTATTAGGAACTAACTAGTCGTGACCAAAACACTTTGCTAAAACTCCAAAACTCCTTTAGAAAGGTCGTAAACTCCAGCTAACGAGATGCTTTTCATAATGGTCCAGACATTCCATTAGGCATTCAGCGTGGCACTCCGAACTTCAAATGTGACGTATTAGTTCGATTTAAACTCCTAAGTCCGCGAACAATCCCCCATGAATTTGAGGGTCTTAGAGTTGCAAATGGCAGCGAGAGATTGAAAGCAGCGTTAATGTGGATGATTAAATAGTGGATCTTTGAATTAAGTAGTTTATGTTATGTTTAAATTGAAAACAAGTAATACATTTTATTGTCTAAGATCTGGCATTAAGAAAATATACCCTCATCTGTTAATTAAATGAAATAATGTTTTCTAGACAGATTTTAATGTAGTGAATCACAGCCTTCTTAAATTCTAAGCCGTGAAGGAGAAATCTGGCAACACAGCACAGTAGGAATGTCAAGTATTGTTTAGAAGTAAACAGAAACAAGTTTAAACGATTGCTTAAAAGGTTTTTTCTGTTTTTAAAAGTTAAATCGTAGCGTGTATTTATTATATAAGAGAAAAAATAAATAATTATTGTTATATTTTAAAAAGGACCAGTGGCAATATGTCAAGCGTTGTTTTTACGTTTAAATGTGCGCGTATAGTTGGTGCGTACGGCATACATTATGGCACGAACGTGTTGCGTTTCGTTCTGCAAAACGAATTACCCAAGTTATATTAAAACAGAGGGTTATTAAACAACATTTTATTTCCCCATAAACGATGAAATTAGGAAAGCCTGGTTGTGCGCTATTGACCGGATAAGTGTTTTTATTAAAAGTAAAAGTAGTACCTATACGGTAAATGGCCAAATATATTTTACGGGCTACTAATTAACTAAGTGTGTTTTAAAAAAATTGGTTTTATTTGATATCAATAGTGTGTATAGTGCACCAAAAACAATTATTTACCCCAAGCAATATCCTAAGGACTATATCAACTAATGCGCATAAACATCCTGGTAAGTTCACCAAAAATATTATTTATACAGATATTCTGAAAGTTATTTACCTAAGGCGGTTTTAGGGTAAATATAGTGGAAAACCCTATTTTAAAGTGTTTGTTATTTTAAAGCGCATCTTATGTAATACGCTATATTATTAAGCTTTTATATTTATAACTTAACACACATACTTTCAATTCATTTTAAGTATTGCAAGTATTTCTAAATAATAAATGTTTAGTTAACTTTAAAAAGCTACATTGGTCTGTTCGCAAAAAAATCATAAAGCGGGGTAGAAAACATGATAACAAATTGAAATTTTTAAATCCTTACCAACAAATTTGTATAAGGCAGAAAAGTTCCTAGTAAGTTTTGCAGACACATTATTACTTTTAGGGCAACTATAGTATTTAAAATTATACCTATATGTTGTCTAAAATATCCTAAAAAAATTAATACCTATATTTTGTTTAAAACACTTAAAAAATTAATTATATTTAACATGTAATCTATTAGGGACTCATTTCAATATTCCTACTGTACAGTGTTGTTTGCAACGTTGCCTTTCTTACTTCACGGCTTAGAGTTTAAGAAGGCTGTGAGTGAATGCAAGTGAACAACATCTGCTGCATAGGTTTGCTACAATTAATAATAATTAATTAATTAATAGTTAATTTATTTATAATTGTTACCTTTACATGTTAATTGCATAAACCAATGATCAACGGTGAAATAGCTTAGTTGGTTAGGTAGCAGCCCGATTTTATTTAATTAAATATGGTAAACATAATTTTGCTACTAGACAAGGGAATAAAAAATAGAAAAAAAATGTTACCCAGTGCGGGATACAAACCCAGAGTGTCGACAAGGCTAAATGCTGCTACCTAACCAACTAGGCTATTTCACCGCTGATTATTGGTTTATGCAATTAACATGTAAAGGTAACAGTTATAAATAAATTAACTATTAATTAATTAATTATTAATAATTGTAGCAGACCTATGCTGGCAAATGTTGTTTACTTGCATTCACTACTTTAAAATCTGCCTAGAAAATATTATTTCATTTAATTAACAGATGAGGGTATATTTTCTTAATGCCGGATCTTAGACTATTAGAAAATATGCGAACGCTATTTGTTAAAGATGGTTTATTCTTGACACAAAAATTACATGGATTTCGAATGCCAAGTAAACTTTTTTTATTTGTTTTTTAATATGTGTAAAATATCTGAAGAAACAACACTCAAAATGCTGATAAAGTTAATACAACCCATACATAAGCATCCAAAAAATGTAAAATAGTCTTAGTAAAAAATCGTTGGTTTTCAATATTTTAATATTCGTGAAAGTCGTCCTTTTGGATCAGATCTTTGATTTTCACACCCAAAAAATCATATTTTTAAATTTTAATTTTAGTTTTGCAGCACTGAATAGCAATTTTATTGATCAAAGAACAACGTTAAATTTAAAAATCTACGGTCTGCCCACAGAGCCCAAAGGGGATTTTGGGATTTACTACAGCGCATCAGAAAAATATACCGGAGGATACCTAATACCCGGTTAAGTACCTCCATGTAATATGAGCCACGTATACAGGGCCGATCGTAAAAATAAAAATATATTCATCAGAAACTGTCGAGCGCGTCAGATAAAGATAGGGTAAGTTAATTACAAGCCAAACAGTGTATATTCCACTAATCTGACAATTTGAGAGTGACGTAAAGAAAGCGGTGGGCTATAAAGTTGTAAAAAAACGTAATTTTTACATTCTCGAGCGTAGCTATTTTTATTTTATTTTTTTTTATTTGGAAGAGAATAATTTAGGGATAACGAAAAATATATAATCCGATACGATCCGAACGATTTCCAAAAGCCGAAATAATAACAGTATTTTTTGACACACTTAAAAATCGATAGCCACTTTCCCCACCGATAAAAGGTATACATTATACACACATGCTCAAAATCTAGGGATATTAAAGAGTAATAATATAATTTGTTCATTAATTCTTTTTTTCTTATCTCAATCTATGTTGAGCAGTGTATCACAATTCTAGCAATATTTATTGATGTAAATAAACAAGATAAATTCTTGCGAAAATATTTTACTCACAAAAATAGTATATTACATTACAAGGGTGGAAACTGACTTATTCCACACGACTGGGAATATTGTTGCACGAGGCGTCAGCCGAGTGCGACAAACCCACGCGTGTAAGAAAGTGATTTTCAGACAAGTAATGTAAACTATTTTTCCTGCGACCACAAGTTATTCACCAAAAAAACAATAAAAGTTGTTTGTCTTCACAAAAAAAATAAGAAAACAATTGAAAACTTTGCATCACTAGGGTGATATAAACTTTTCCTTACTGCGATATATTATACTGTTTAACAATATTTTTATATCAAAAATCACCTACCTAGTAGCTTTTTATCATTTAAGAATTAAAAAAGGTCATCATTTAAAAATATTGCATGGCTTTTTCAATGTAAATCCCATTAACAGCCTGATAACTTCAAATTTATTTTAAATAACAATGACAGCGATGACAGCTTTATATTATACTTTGCAACACTAGTGTTGTAAAGTACTTTGCAACACTAGTGTGATATAAGGCATTTTCTATGCATGAAAACAGTGTGCTATTTACTATTTTCACATGTGGTCGTAGGAAAAAGTGTTTTTCTTTAAAGATGCCTGAAATACACAGTATCGAAAATGTACAATTTTATCAGTTCTTTGTCAAGTTTAGTACTGCAAAGGTGTTTTTTGAATTGTTTAAATATGCCTAGACATCATTTTGCGGAAAATGAGATGTTGTTGGCTGTGGGAATGCTTGAGGCTGGAATGCGTCAAATTGACGTGGCCAATGCGATAGGCACCACTCAGAGTGTTATCTCACGTCTTTGGAGCCTTTATGGGGATACTGGAAGTATACGGGAAAGGCATTTGGGTCGACCAAGGCTGACTACGCCTCAGATGCACCGATACGTTCAATTAAAAGCTCGAAGAAATGACAGCACCACAATTAATAAACCATCTGCGTGGAGCTCATGATGTAACCATTTCAAGACATACCATCTATAGAAGAGGTAATCTAGTTAACCGAAGACCTTGGAGATGCCAACCCTTAAATCGAGGGAATCGCGCCATTCGCTTAGTGTGGGCTCAGGAACATGTCACTTGGGAGCAAAATGAATGGAAGAATGTGTTGTTTACCGATGAATCTCGCTTCGGTTTGTATCCAGATTCTAGAAGGGTACGTGTATGGAGAGCACCTGGCACAAGAAATCGAATCCATCATAATCAGGAGGTTTACAGTTATAGAGGAGGGACAATTATGGTATGGGCAGGAATTTCTCTGGGCAGTCGAACTGAGCTCGTTCTTCTGAACCGCTTCGTGTCAGCAGAATGTTACATTAGGAACGTTCTAGAACCTATTGTTGTTCCATACGCCCAACATATCGGTGACAATTTTATTTTAATGCACGATAAGCCACTCCACATACAGCCAGAGTCACTAGAAATTTTTTGGAAGAGCAGAACATTCGGGTTTTTCATTTGGCCAGCTCAATCGCCCGATCTCAATCCTATAGAGGATGCTTGGGATATGCTTCAGCGAAGAGTTCTTCAGGGTCAGAATAAATTTCAAAACCAAGATCAGCTCTTTCAAGCTCTACAACAGTATCTCTGGATAACTTGATCCTGAGCATGGAAAGACGTTGTAGAGCCACAATCAATGCATGAGGAGGTCACATTCCATATTAATTTTTTTTCTTTTTTTTTTGTAAAATTTTGCATAATTTTTTGTTGTTATTTTAAATATGTTTTTGATAAATTTGAATTTTTCCCACGAAAATCAGTATTTTTATCCCATCATAGTTTATTTGTTATTATTCTATCCCTTTTGTGTTCACCCATTATAGTAACAAAAATATTTAATTGAAAAATTTAAAACCACTTTATAATAAAAATAATTCAAAATATATTTTGAGCATGTGTTTAACATTTTTTTCTTATTATCTAAGCTTTGCAACCCAATAAGCCTCTTTGACGCTTAAGTAAATCCCCATTTAGTATCCTGGGCTTATTATTAACTAATCCTGTAATCTTTTATAATTTTGATATTTTAAAAAAAGGTATTCTTCCTATAACCTTTGCTTTATCTAAAATAGCAAAAGCGTTAATAAGAATCGCCATTTAATAAATAGGGTGATTCAAAATTGTGAAACGGACATGAAAATAAGATGTTTACAAGTAGTCTTGTACCTATCTTTAATTTCAGTTATTAAAACCCTGCAATTTTTATTTTTTTACATCACCACATCATCTAAGATTTTTTTAACCGATCATGGCCACCTAGCAGCAATATTAAAAATAATTCTAATATAATCAAGAGGTGTAAAAGAAATTAAGATGTCTTGTTTTAATTAAAAATTGACCTATAAATCTAAAAATGGTAAAATAAACAAGGCGATTCATTTAAACATTGGGTACATTCAGGAGGTCCCATCGGCTAAGTAAGCCAACTTAGCATGCTGAGACCGCTGTTAGTCAGCGTTTGTATTTTTTCTAAATGCATTGCTAACTTAAAGGTTGACAACTGGTCAAATGTAAACATTCAAAAATTTGGTTTATAGGTATACTAATTATCATACATACATTTACAGTAAGTAATGATAACTGTTTGACAAACTTTGTAAGCATCTACCAAGTAATTGATGCAAAATATCACTATAGACAATAAAACTGCTATATTTACCTACCTAGTACATTATTATTATCAAGAGCACTTAAAACATCTTCATTGTTTAAATTAGTTTTTGTCTCAATTGTAAGACCAAAAATTAGCTCTACTTGGGGTCAAAAGGAATATAAACAAAGGAATTTTCTAAACATTTTACGAGCATAGTTAATAAACTATGATAATTTCAATAAAAATTTACGAAATATGTAGTACATTTAAATATTAAATTATTCTTACCTTTTATACTTTGTACCAACACTCTATTACTTTCTATAATAGGATTTTCCCCATTATTTACGATCAAAAAATGGGTATCCGGGCCAAATTTGTTTTAATCCATAATAATTGTTTGGATTTAAACGTTATTACGACGAAAATATTTAAAGGTGTTAGCAAAATAAATATTTATCGCGATTATAACCAAGCTTTCATTTTAAATATCAAATGTCAAACTATCAAAATCCGCTATTTGAAAAGCGACAGCGGTCATTTTTTACGCTGAGCAAAATACTCAGCCGCTATCGACAAAGCAGTTATCAGCTTTGCATTCAGAGTGACTTCTTACTAAGCAATCTCAGCCGCTGGGACAACCTGAATGCGCCCATTTACAACCCGTAAAACCGGAAGTGAAGTGAATGCGAACACATATTTTCGTTAACACCCGGTATAAATATACACGCGAAAACTATCCTTTTTACATACCATTCATTTGTACTGAATCCTATTTCGACACACACAATACTTTAGACCTTATGACTTGTTTAATGCATTTATTAACACCCGGCATAATACAAAATGTGTGACAACAACGTATTAAAAGTTTAAATCCTATTTGTTTTGGTTAGTACTAAAAACTGGCTAACGTAGTGTAAGTAAGACCAACGATATTGCAGACAGGTAATAAAAGGAAAATTTTATGCAAGATCAAAATAAAAATTAATTTAAAAAAAATGTGTCTCTCCACTCCATAATTTAATATATTAACTTTTTTTTAATAACCTCCATGTCTGTGTTAAAAGAAAAAGCAACCAGCAAAATATTCTTTCCTTGTTAAAGAATAAAAACAAACTGAACTCGTATTCATTTCAAAATACTGAAAATTTTATTTTCGTCACGAATTGTTTTTGTTGCAAAGCTCGTGAAGTTTACACTATTGTCTAGAAAACCATATCCAATTTCTTTTGAAGTGTTCATTTTTGAAACTGGATAAAATTAAGTAATTTTAAATGTCGCTTCTGTTAAAGATTTTGCTTTTCTAAACCATTTAAAACGTCGCTTCAATTTTGTTCTCTGTTATTTGCGATTTTTAACTTTTTTTGTTTTGCTTTGTTTTGTTGTGCAGTCGAAAAGGAATGAAAATACCCCAGTCGAAAATCTTTCTAGCTTAAGGAGAATTTGTTCTTTTTTGTTTTTTATCATTGTTCTTTGGAGAATATATAGGAATCGACTTTTAAATAATGAATATAAAAATATTTTTGTAAGACTTTTTACAAAATATTGGTTCTTTTTTAAAATATATTTTAAAATGTATTTAGGGAGTAATTTTTCTTTCATGCCTTATTTATTTTTTTTTTTTAATTTTGCTACATTTTATTTCCAGTATTGTTTATTAAAGAAAACACACTCAAAATTTTTAACTAAACTCGGAACTATCAGCATTATCAATAATACTACTTTCGTGGAATTTCATTGTCTGTATTTTTAACTGATAAACGACGTTTCGAATGGTAACTATCTCTAACCGTTTTCAAGTGAAAACTTAAACTACTCTTAAGAAATTAGGACTTATATACTATGCGTTGTTCACCGGAGCTTGACTGACTGTTTTTAAATTTCCTCTTTTTTCAGTGATCTTCTTTATAAATAATTTTGGCGTCTGACCACTGTATGTGGTGGTGTTTTGACCACTCATGTTCGTCCCCTCTCGATCTTAACGTTTTACCTGGTTCCGTATGTTTTTTATGTTCTTTTATTTTAATTTTTAGTGGTCTTTTTGTTTCCCAACATATACTTCACCACATTCACAGGAAATCTAGTAAATACAGTTGTTATTAGATGTGTTGTTGTCCGGTTTCGTCTTTGTAAGATAGCTCACAATGTGGTCTGGGATTTAAATGATGTTTTCAATGTTGTAATTTTTAGCAATTCTGAACTTCTTTTTAACATAAGGAATAGTCATGAATAATTGGTCTTGCCGCGTCTTGTTTATGTCGGTGGTTTTTATCTTGTTTTTATGTTTGTCTATGGTTTCTTTTATTAATCTTTTATTGTATCCATGTTGTTTAAGATCCCTAGTTAAGTTAATTATATTATTCTATACCGAGTGATGCATCGCCGGGCGGGACATAGGAAATCCCATGTAATTTTTAATGGGGTCAATTATTGGCTCCCCTAATTATTTTAGAGAAAAATTCTGTTAAAGTTTATTGATGAGCATTCAAATCTACGTCCATGGTAAAAACTTTAGATTTTTCAGTTAAGCCGTTTGCTAGTTAGATGCTGATATATTTTAAAAAATTGTTACATTATTATTGCCTCATATTAATGAACAACAATAAAAATACCAGCTAGCGTGACATAACGTTGTCATTTTGAAATTTAGTGCTTTATTATTATCAAAAAATTGTAGAGCGCCATTTAAAAGCGTGATATACAAGGATAAAAATTACTCCAATCTAGATGAGTTAAAAAATGCGATTTCTGCAGAATGCAATAAAATTTTAATTTACCAGTTAGCCAATGTAAGAAGACAATTTTATGAACGTCTGGGTTATTGTCTAGCAGTCAATGGAGGAATATTTGAAATTTTTCTTAAATCTTAAATTTATTTTCAACATATTAATTATTGTAATAATATTAATAATTTATTGAAGCATGTAAATATTATAAATGTAATAAGTTCTTGAAATTTGTTACTCTAGTTTAGTTTAACTTAACTTAATTCGTTTGTCTAAATACAACTTTAATCTTTTTACTTCAAGCACTAAATTTCAAAATGACAACGTTATGTCACGCTAACTGGTATTTTTATTGTTGTTCATAAATATGAGGCGATAATAATGTAACAATTTTTAAAATATATGCATCTAACTAGCAAACGAGTTAACCGAAAAGTCTAAAGTTTTTACCATGGACGTAGATTTGCATGTTCTTCAATAACCTTCAATAGAATTTTTCTCTAAAATAATTTGGGGTGCCAATAATTGACCCCATTAAAAATTACATGGGATTTTCTATGTCCCGCCTCTCGATGCATCACCCGGTATAGATTATTTAGAATTGCATAGGGTTACTGCCCGGTTGTATAATATTAGTATGAGCCCTTGTTTAGTTTCATTCAGTGATTCGAGTTTTGTTATAGTTATTGTCCAGTATGAGGTCCTTTTCTGTATCCTGAGATTTTTATTTGTCCATTTTGTCTTGTAACCAAAACGTCCAGAAAGGGTTCAAATCATTCCATATAAATATTTGCTACCACTGGGAAGAGCGATTGAAGTATTAGCACTGTTTTACCAATTATGATGTCGAATCGAAAAATACAATAAAAAACTAAAAAAAAACTGAGTAAAAACTTTAAGTAAAGACAAAAAACTTGCTTTATCCAGCATCAATAGTAAACAAATAGTTGCATTAACGTGGTACGACAGTGTAAAATGTTTACACTTGAAGACGAACAGAGGTATGACTGCGCCGAAACGTTGTGTAAATAATTAAAATAAAATTAAAAATAAAGACACTGAAAATTCGAAATTCTTCACGTATCAAATAGTTGCCTGTTTTATCTCACAGTGGTTGAAATTACAGGTTTTTTGGTAAAGTGTTTTTCAAATTTAAAACACCTGACTTTAAGAAAACCCTCTATAAAGAGGATCTTTATTTAGAATTAAGAAATAGTATGGAGTCTATAGTTATAGCTTAGACCAATAATAAAAAATAAAAATATGACTTATTTTATGAAAAAAATCATTTAATCCAGATAACTCCTCTTGAAACTTACTCTGTCTTTTTAAGATTAAGGAGCTTTTAGACACAGAATGATCGTCTGCAACTCCAAGTGCAGCGCTGAATACAAAATGAACTGTCTGGATCATTAAAAATATATCGCATTAGTTAGTGTCTAGGGGTGTTTAATTTTTCAAATAAATTGCTTTAAAATTTATTACAAGGTATTTAAATTAAATATCGGATTATTTTATCGTATTTAAATGAAAATATCTTTTATTATTTTTAAATTTTTAAATTAAAAAAAAAAACGGGCCCCAATAGATTGGGCCAAAAAAAAACAACTTTTTTTTTTGAAAAATATACAGAGGTGATTCAAAAATCGATCACGAAACTTAGAGGGGTGATTCTACTTGACAAAATAAGGGTCATAATGTCATTCGTTTTCGAGTTACAAGCAGTGAAAGTTCAATTTTTATTTTGGTTTGTTCGCCATATTGCATTAATATTTTAACCAATCCAGTTGATATTTGGCACACAAATCGAGCTTGCAGACTTTTTTAAATACCGCCAGAGGACACTTTACCTAAAACTTAAAATTTATTTGCATCATTACTTTTATTTTTTGACAGATATCGCAAAGACAATCAAAAACTTAAAAAAAAAAAAGGTACTCTTTATTAAAGTCGATAAACCTCATCGTTTAGGCACCAATAGACATTAAAGTTTTTATCAATTTCAATCAAATTACCTACATGCATACAGGTTGTCCAGTAACTCAACCGAAAAACTTAACCAAACGATTCTACAACAAAAAATAAGAAAAAAACTTCATTTAAACATATGTCCTAAACGTCTTAGTTTTTGAACTACGAAAAAAGTTTTTTTAATATTTAACACACCGTAGTTTAAAAACTAAGACGTTTAGGATATATGTTTATAAAAAGTTTTTTCTTATTTTCTGTTGTAGAATCGCCCCTAAAGTTTTTCGGTTGGGTTACTGGACACCCTGCATGTATGTAGGTAATTTGATTAAAATTGATGAATATTTTGATGACTATTGGTGCCTAAACGGTGAAGTTTATCGATTTTAATAAAGAGTACCTAATTTTTAAGTTTTTTGATTGTCTCATAAATATGGCGCCCCAGATTTGCGATATCTGTCAAAATAAAAAGTTATGATGTAAACAAATTTTAAGTTTTAGGTAAAGTGCCCTCTGGCGGTATTTAAAAAAGTACTTATGTCTTAAAATTTTAGAATCTGCAAAGCTCGATTTGTGTGCCAGATATCAACTGGATTGGTTAAAATATAAATGCAATATGGTGAAAAACAAAATAAAATTGAATTTTGACGGCTTGTAACTCGAAAACAGAATGACATTTAAAATTAAAAATATATGCAGCTCTACTCTTATTTTGTCAAGTAGAATCACCCCTTAAGTTTCGTGATCGATTTTTAAATAACCCTGTATATCAAAAATATTGTTTAAGGTGACAAAAAAATACCGTAAAGCTTTAACTTTTTAATATAAATATTAAGAGGTCTATCCTCGCACCTAACAGTTTTTTGCCAACAATCTTTACTTTATGCAAAACCCGGAATTTTTATCTAAAAAATTTTACCAATATTCGTGGCCGAGAAAAATTTCCCGGAATAATTTAAGCACGTGTGGTATGCGGTAAGAAAAATTCACACCAAGTTTGTGTTAAATATTCTTTGTAATTAATATTTGTAACTTTGACACTTTGACACGAGCTTTAAAATTTTACTATAAAATAAATATTTTCCATTTTACCATTTGTAGTTGCAAATATGTGTAATTTTAGAGCTTATCATTGTTTATTCGTTTATATTATATATACCTTATATTACTACAGTTGGTAAAAATAGTTTATTTTAATTTTTTAGACCCATACCTTGCTTTCGTTTGCTCTTCACTTATGTCTAGTACTTCAGTCTTATGATATTATTTTACTAACTTGTAGTTGTATAAAATTATCGTTTAGGGTCTTAAAACCTCACATTATTTTATATTATGTTATGTCTAAAATAATTGTGTTGTCATGTGTAATGTAACCAAAACTACACATTTGATTGGTAAAAAAACAGTGTTGTGGAATTTTCGTTTAAAATATCGTTATAAAGCTTACCTGGAAATATCTGAATATTCCCCGCTTCCCAGAAAATTTGCTGTTTACCACCCCATAATCTTAAGAGTTCCGTGAAAAGTCTAAACATGGCAAAGAAATAAGAACAAAGATAACGTACTTACGGGCCAGCACACTCCACCACGTCGAGGAAGTTGTAAGTGAAATTTATGGTGACTGCGGTGCTCTCGTAAAAGAAAAGCGGGGAAACTTTGTTACATCAATTTTGTAAAATGTTTTCGAGAATGGGGCATACTTTACTCACGGCCATTTGATTACTTCTTATGAAATTTCTGATTTATCTTACGAGGTGTTTTAAAGTATTGTTTGTTTTTATTTAAGTAGTGGTAAACCAGTATGTTTTTTCCTAATATTGGATCATTCATCAATTTTAGGCGAAGAACCAATTTTAAAACGGTATTTACCAATCGGTTATGTTGACGTTTAAACAATGTATCATACGCCAAAGTTGTCACCATTTAATACCGCGGTTATAATTGGTTGAACGCCTTAAATTAATGATTGTTTGCTTTGCTTTGCTTTCTCGGTTGTTGGCCCTGTTGCAAGACGATTAGCCAGCTCTCCCATTCCGGTCTTATGTGCGATGTCGCACCAAAATGTTTCCAGACCTTCGTCGGTGGAAAAACTGGATAATCCATGGTCCCTGGGCCAGTAATGAAATGGACTTTATAATAAAAACACTTTTTAAACATTTTTAGGGGTTTCTTTTGACGGGTCTACCACGAATATTCATGCCGCCATATAGAAAGCGGCGCTTAACCCAGCCTTTCAATGTCAAATGTTTCTGGTGTCGGACTGGGCGAACGAGTCACTTTTTTGTCGGGCAACTTTACTACAATGTGTTACATGCAATTATTAAACATTTTGCCAAAACTGGTAATTGTTACAGTCATGAAACTATAAAGCTCAAACAAATCTTTTGTGACTGTAACCCTTACGATTTTTGGCATAATGTTTAAAAATTGCATGTAAAGCATTGTGGAACACTTGTCCGACAAAATAACTGACCTAGTGAGCCTAGTCCCACACCCGAGACATTTGACATTAACAGACTGGGTGAAAGCGCCGCTTTTATATATGACGGTATGAATATTCGTGGTAGACTCGTTAAAAGGAACTCCCTTCAAAAAAGTTTTAAATAAATAAATAAATAAATATTTTATTGACGGACCAGGCCATTTTATAATAAATTCTGTAGGACAATTTAATTATAACGATATTATAAATACTATTAAAATTATACTACTAAACAACATTAAATACATTTATAAAACCTTAACAAAAAATAAAATAAACCAAGGCAACCATTAATGATCCCAGCAGGACATGCCCCAACAGGATTCTACATCGATACATCACTATAGAATATTCTCCTCCTCAATCGGGCTTTAACCTGAGTTATTGAATGTGAGAAGAAATCAATGTTATTGGCAAACTGGTTTGCATTTCTGCAAAACCTAGTTAGTGATGAGAACATTCCATAGTTCGTCTCGATGAAAACAGTACATGAAATAGGTTACCATCTCTAACCACTCTCTGTGGAACATTAAAATTAATCAAACTTAGCAAAGTAGGGCAGTCAATTTGACCATTGACAATCTTAAAAAGAGTGCAAATATCCAAGAATACTCTCCTCGATTGAAGATCTGGGAGTTGTAAAGATTTCATAAGGTTACTGTAGTTCACCTCATCTATGGGGATCCCCAATTTAAATGCAACAAATCTTAAAAATTTTCTTTTGCACTCTTTCCAAGGAGTCTGTATGTATCCCGTAGTATGGAGACCATACCTGACAGGCATATTCCAATAAAGATCTTATATATGAGCAATACAGTGTTAAAAGTGTCTTTATAACTCTTTGTTTGACCTCCGGACAGTGCGGACGTGCGTAAAGGACTACAAAGTTCTTCCAGGAGTGGCGGCTAGAGGTGTCGTACGAACGTTTTTACCTTCGGGGATCAAGGAAAAATTCACGCTAAAACGACGGCATCTTTCTTCTGGATCTAAGCGCTGTGAGCGAAGATTCCTATAAGCTGATGGTATCCTGTTTGCTGGTGAACACGAGGTATTTCTCAAATAGCGGGAAATAGATGGGCATGCCATGGGAACTGTCAGTAGTGAAAGTGAAGGTTATACGTAACACCAGTAGCAGATCTTGGTTTGACAGCCGACAATGTATGCATTGCATCGATTGTTGAATTGTTTGTTTTCTTTTTGGAATTTCTGGGAGCTACGAGCTCGATTATCCAGATTTTCCGCCGACGAAGCCCTGGAAAGCATAGTCCGAAAGGGGGAGAGTGGTGAATTGGACCTGAAGGGACCAAAACCAAGAAAAAATAGAGAGAGAGAGAAAGTGTCTTTATCATGAAGTCCATTTCATTTTTGGCCCAGGGGCTACGAGCTTTGTAGCTTCTAGAAATTCCAAATCATATGTTTCATTCAATCGATGCTTCAACCAAGAGCTGCTCTTGGTATTGCGTATAATCGTTTTTCTTTCAGAACTGACATTCCCGCGGCGCGCGCCGGAATCTTCCGCCATTCGGAAAATACCTCGTCCACAGCCTTCTTAAACTCTGAGCCGTGAAGTAAGAAAGGCAACGTTGCAAACAACACTGTACAGTAGGAATATTAAAAATGAGTTCCTAATAGATTACATGCTAAATATAATTAATTTTTTAAGTGTTTTAAACAAAATATAGGTATTAATTTTTTTCAGGATATTTTATACAACATATAGGTATAATTTTAAATACTATAGTTGCCCTTAAAAGCAATTATGTGTCTGCAAAACTTATCAGGAACTTTTCTGCCTTATACAAATTTGTTGGTAAGGATTTAAAAATTTCAAATTGTTATGATGTTTTCTACCCGCTTTATGCATTTTTTGCGAACAGATCAATGTAGCTTTTTAAAGTTAACTAAAGATTTATTATTTAGTAATATTTGCAATATTTAAATGAATTGAAAGCATGTGTGTTTAGTTATAAATATAAAAGCTTAATAATATAGCGTATTACATAAGATGCGCTTTAAAATAACAAACGCTTTAAATTAGGTTTTCCACTATATTTACCCTAAAACCACCTTAGGTAAATAACTTTCAGAATATCTATATAAATAATATTTTTGGTGAACTTACCAGGATATTTATGCGCATTATATAGTTGATATAGTCCTTAGGATATTGCTTGGGATAAACAATTGTTTTTGGTGCACTACACACACTATTCATATGAAATAAAACCAATTTTTTAAAACACACTTAGTTAATTAGTAGCCCGTAAAATATATTTGTTCATTTACCGTATAGGTACTACTTTTACTTTTAATTAAAAAAAAACACTTATCCGGTCAATAGCGCACAACCAGGCTTTTCTAATTTTATCGTTTTTGGGGAAATAAAATGTTGTTTGATAACCCTCTATTTTAATATAACTGGGGTAATTCGTTTTGCAGCCCGAAACGCAACACGTTCGTGGCATAATGTACGTCGTACGCAACAACTATACGCGCACATTTAAACGTAAAAACAACGAATAACATCTTGGCACTCGTCCTATTTTTTAAATATAACAATGAATTACTTATTTTTTTATATATAATAAATATACGCTACGATTTAACTTTTAAAAACAGAAAAAACCTTTTAGCAATCGTTTAAACTTGTTTCTGTTTACTTCTAAACATTACTTGACATTCCTGCTGTGCTGTGTTGCCTGGTTTCTCCTTCACGGCTTAGAATTTAAGAAGGCTGTGCTCGTACCCAAACATCAAACGGAAAAAAACATCCCGTTGTACGAATACCTATTTGAAAGAACGTTTAACCCTAACCATATTTTAATCTTAAACATTAAAAAATAAAAATCAAAATTTTGACAAGCTGTCAAATTAACGAAAATAAAGCTGAATTAATAGATTGACTTTCTGTTCCATTTGCCATTTGACGTTTCGGTTTTTAATGTAGTATATGAAAACGGCAAACAGAAAATATAAATTGACCAATGGAAACAGAAACGTCAATCTCAAATACAGCTTAATAGAAAAGACTTCAAACTTGGCAGTTGTAATCAGGGTTGAGACACCGTTAAATAAGGTCTTACTTGACCCTTCTTTTCATTTAATATTTTAGGGGTGAGTCTCACCCTTGCTATACGCTTGTAGTGCGGGTAAAAGTGGCAAAAATGTTTCCCTTAAAATCAAAAATTGACGGGACCCAAAATTTTTCCTTAAATGAACTGGAGAGCCTAAGAGTTAGCTCTGTTTCGTTTTCAAATGGCCACCATGTATGATAAAATATATGTCAGGCCTGCGTTTAAAAATAAATATTCAATTAGTAGGTTTGTTCCAGCAGGCTGTCAGAAATGTTTGCAACCGTTCGGATTCTGCGCAAATCGTCAAATTTGTCGTTCCAGCAGTGCCATGTTTCTAACATTATACAATTGTTTGTTGTTCCAGCAGTAGTTTTAAGATGTTGGAAACATGTTGGAAACTGTTTGAAAAGTTTGCAAACTTTCTTCAAACATTACTGACAATTTTTAACATAACCTTTCTTGTATTGACGTATAAGCAGTATGCACGCCTTGTTTATTTTTCGTTCCAGCAGAAAACCGTTGCCAACATTTCTAATGTTTGTAACAATTTCTGCGTTTTACGATTGTTGCTAACATGTTTCGAACATTCTGCTGGAACAAACCTTATTTGTCTCTAATCGATTTTAACTTATAGTAAAAAGAATCACGAATAAAAGACAAAGGATGTACGGTTTGGCACACACCACCGCGTGTCGAAGAAGTTCTTTACTGAAATTTATGTAGCAGTCGAGTTTTCTTAAAACAAAAGAAAGAAAACCTTCCTAAATCAATTTTCTAAAAGGTTTTGGAAACGTACCAGATTTTAACTTGTTTTATACAAAGTATCACTAAAGCTTAAATCTTTGGATGTATTATTTCAATTTTGTAGATTGAAGTTAGTTTTTATTAGAGACATTTTGCACCTCGTATTTTGCAATTCCGTTGTGGTTAACGTTATTCTGAGTCTGCGCAGTAACGCAAACATGATCCGTTATCGTTATTAACCATAACCGACTCCTTTAATTACGGATGAATACCGAAGAGCTTATCGTTATCGTTATCGTTATTGTTAAACTGCGTGGATGTCGGATTGTAGAATTTTTAATATCAATTATTTAAGAAGGTTTGGTATTATAAATCCGTATTAATTAAAATATCATTGATACATGGGCTCTAATTAGCGAAAAATCCATAGCAGTAAGAAAAATAAAATAGTGTAAAGAAATTAAAACGGACTTACTTTAAGGATGTTTTAATTCAGTAATTAATTTACATGTTACAATCTGGCACACTTGCTTTTTATTCTACTACTAAACCTAACCTTACTTTTTGTGTTTTGCTTATACTGTATTGTTTACAACTACTTTAAAAACAAAATCAAGAGAACTATTTGCATATATTTAAATATCAATATATAACTTATGGAGAATAGAAGTAAGTACTGATTTTTCGTAAACTTTAAAATCGGTTAACCACAAGTAAAAATAAGGTTATGTGTCGAAAGCGCAGACGCAAGATAAATTTTTAAAAGAGGCTGCAAAATCTCTGTCCAAAACTGCTGCCGTAATCGTTATATTTAATAACGATAACCATAAGGAGGCCAAAAAACGTCTGTTATTTTAAGAGGTGCAAAATGTCTCTATTACTAGTATTTTTTGGTAATTTTTTTTAATAAAGACAAATTCAAATTTAAAAGTAAAGCATGGCTAACTGATTCGTTTTGTAGATTCATAGTATTTTTCAAATTTTGTCAAATTGGCCAGTCACTTGTACGATGTAGCTTTTATTTTTTTCTTAAATTATTTAAAACGTTATAAAAAACAAAAGGCGCTTTCTCACAGCAATGTTTTAAACTTCATGAAATGTCAGTTGCAGATTTTATATGTGACGTCTTTAAAAAACCATTATTTACTTGATATTTTTTTATACTGACCTACATATAAAATGTGATACCCTGTACTGTTCGCCCAGCGAATCAACCTCGATGAAAAGAATGCGGACAAAAATGTGTTGGTCCAGTTTTTCATCCTAATAATCCCTATTAATGTTACACTATTTTATTTCAATATTTAATATTTGCAGTGGCGTAGCTAGAGGTGCTGGGGCCCGGGGCGAAAAGTATAGTCGGGGCCTAACGTATGTCCTAAAAGTTTTGGCACACAATATTTATCGGTTTTTTTAATGCTGCGCTTGAGAGTATTTGGGGCACTTACGTCTCTTTCGATATTTAAGACCATTCCTCCTCAATTCCAACGATATCGTACTCTTAGAAGATCTGTATTGCCTAGCCAGTCTCCTCGTTGACATTCCAATCTGGTTTTTGCTCTTCTCACCAAACTCTCTGACCTCTGTGAGGTAAATGTACGTGGTCTTCCACTTTTTGGGAGATTCAGACATGGTATTCCTGCTCGCACTCCGCTATTGTTCTATAAATGGTTCTGCGTGAAATGTTTTCATTCTGGAATATTTGACAGATTTCAGCTTTGGGTATCCGCCCAACTAACTTGTAGATACTTTTTTCTTATTTCTAATTTAGGTATACGACATCTTAAAGCGAAAACTTCAAAATAAATAAATCTCAACTGACAGTAAATAAAGTAAATAAACTTTTGTTTTCAAAGGCAACTTGATATTATTTTGTTTTTGTTAAAATTAAAGACAATGAGTTTTGTGCCAAAACTTTTAGGACATACGTTATACCATTGTATTAAAAAATGTTTGACGGCAAAAAAGGTCCCCCACCTCCAAAATGGGACTCTCCCACTGTATCATGATATATTTTCTTAAGGTCGGGGCCCCCTTTTTAAACTTTTTCTTGTAACAAAAAAGTTGACAACAAAAACGAAAAAAGGTCCTCCCCTCGTAACGGGGGCCCTTCTCACTATTTTTCTTCACTTTTTCTTATAAAAAGCAAGTTCAGTAGCACAATCCAACAATTTTTTTCTTATAGCAATCCCCTTTTGAGGACCCCTTCCAACTGGGGGCCCGAGGCGGACCACCCTCCCCTTACTACGGTAGTGAATATTTGATTAAGGTATCTGTTTTAATCTTGCTATTTTTGATTCCTTCTTAAAGTGCTTTGCCGGCAATGCCTTTATGCAAACAAAAAGCCAGTGAAAGATTGGTGGCCCTCGAGACGAGCCTCCAAAGCATCGTCGAATGATATTCAAGGATGTTTTGTATTCCCCTGTACCTTCGTCCCGGTACACTCGGTGGGCGAACAGTATTCAATACAACTTTTAAGGAGAAATTCACAGGATTATTTTTACTAACTTCTTAACTACTTTCTTACCCTTTTTGGTTCTTCTTTTTACGATTTTTTTTCCGTTTAAATTACTACAGTACCTATAAATCCCCCTACTCGTAAATAAAACCCTGTTTAAGACAAAAGGAAAATAATCCCGATAAAAAGACAAAGGCACTCAAAATTTTTCATTAAATACTCGAGCTATTCTTTCAATTGAGGCAATTATGTTCTTGCAAAGTTAATCAGACGTTATAAGGGTGGAATAAAAGAATTTAGGGCCAAGTTACTATTTAAATTGGTGGGAGGGAAAATGTTCATTGTGCTTTTTTCTATGTAATGTTTAATTAGTAGAAAACCCGTACTTTTTTAATTAAAAATTTTTGTGTTGGAATACAATGACAAAAAGGTAAAACCCAAATTTAAGTCAAAATTCGTACAGAAATTAGTTGGGTGAACTTTTATCTTTGTGATTTTGTGAGTCATGACACTGACTGAACAAGAACATAAAGGGTGTTTAGTTAAAGTTATCTGCAAAAGAGACAGATTTAAGAAAATCGCCAAAAACCTTAAAATATTTATTGAGGGGGAATATTTCTTTAAAATATTGGACGGCCTTCCTATAACCCTTAATCACCAGGGCCACAAACCCAAATTTTTTAAATTAGAATAGGGGTCAAGTGATACACTATTTTAAAGCTCCTGACAAGTACTTTATAACCCTAGAATATTCTCGTAAAATTAATAATAAAAAAGTTTCCCTTATGTAGAGAACTTAGGCAGACACACTGTATATAAATTAAATGTCCCTTATATAAAGTATGTTTTTAATAGTTTTTGCGGTGCCGAATTTCGAAATATTAGCAATCGAGAATCATACATTTAACACGTATCTATATCTTGTCCTGACCGTAGTTGGAGTGAGCATTTATTTATTAACAAACTAAGAATCATCACACCTCGCAATTTGTAGAAAAATATGGACGTTAAATTATATAATAGTATATTACATTACAAGTGTGGAAAATGACTAATTTCACACGAGTGGGAATATTGTAGCACGAGGCGTTAGCCGAGTGCGACAAACCCACGAGTGTAAGAAAGTCATTTTCACACGAGTACTGTACACTATTTTTCCTACGACCACAAATTATTCACCAAAAAATAAATAAATTAAAGTTTCTCTGTTCAGAAAAATAAAAAACAATTGAGAACTTTGCAACACTAGGGTGATATTTACTTTGCAACACTAGTGTGATATATACTTTTCCTCACTGCTATATTATACTGTTTTGACAATATTTTTACATCGAAAATCACCTACCTAGAAGCATTATATAACTTTTATCATTTTGGAATTTAAAAAGGCCCTCACTTAATAAAAAATTGTATGGTTTTGTTAGGTAATAACGCTAATAGTTTAATACGGTTTTCTGCTATTATAAGTGTTTTTTAAAAATTATCGATTCTTACATATTTTAGACACTCTTCTAAATAAAACGTAAGTGGTGCATATCCAAAATATTCCGTTTTTTAAAAAATATCAGTAAATAAACTTACGGGACCGGGGAGTGAAAAGGGGTGCTGGGTGGGGTAAAATTGGTAAAACGAGTTAATGAAACTGAACATCACATGTAAAATTAAGTAAAAATAACAGTTTTTCCTCATATTTTTAAGAAAAAATTTAAAAAATATGAAAATTGTAAATGCATAACCTAAAGTCCTTAAAGTAAGGAAAAAACGACTACCAAACGTCAGTTACCATGGATATGGAAAGCATTTGGCAACGTCGGAAGGGTCTGATTCTATTTATGAATGGATTAATGAAAGTGGATTCATAAAGTGCGTATTAGCCTTAGGTTTAATTAGGGATTACAAAAAAAAAAGATTTAACTAGTTGTTTGAGTACACGAAGAAAGAGAGGAAGGAATTTGATCTATAGGCTTTTTTTTCTGGCGCTTTAGGTCGAAAGGTCAAGCGGCAAGGCTGCCTCTATAAAGTACGTGCTCAAAGGTAGAAGGGAGATTTTAAATTTGATCTACTTACCTGACAACACTGTGCCAGTCAGTGTAAGTTGTTTTTGTGGTTATGTCTATTTTTGTTTATGTTTTTATTTTTTCGTAAATTTTAATAAATATAAAATAAGATGATTTTCGCTAATTTGGGTTCTACCGTTTAAGGTAAATAAAAAGTTTTTTTACTGTCACTACAATAAATATGTCACTTGCAAAACCAATAGCAGTTTTTAGAATGACATCATAATATGTATCACACCAGTGTTGTAAAGTACTTTGCAATACTAGTGCTATAAAGTACTTTGCAACACTAGTGTGATATAACGCATTTTCCATGCATGAAATCAGTGTGCTATTTGCTATTTTCACAAGTGGTCGTAGGAAAATAATATTTAATGAACAGAAAAAAATCTGCTGGTTAATAGCTATTTTTCACGACCTCGTTTATCATACATGTTGGTGGTAGGGAACTCTTTGTTTAAACCTTAAATTCTGTAGATCAAATTTTTTTTGTTTATTTAGATAATTATCTTGAAAATTAACAGAGAAAATCCCTGTTAGTAATAAATTTGTAATATTCGTTAAATCAACACATTTAATTCCCGCTACCCCTGTAGGCTACCACCAACCACTGATCTCGATGGATTGCCAATGTTATTACCTGCGCGAAACAAAAGTTAGATTTCATAAGCGAAAAAACGGGTTTGTGCGCAAGCAAATCGAGGGTGAACGCGCCTGGCTCCAAACAGACTATCCGCATTATCGGAAAGAATTTTTCGACGGCGTCCTGGTTTTCTGTTCGGAGTACGGTAGCTAATGAGCGTCACGGTCGGAACGCGGACGAAGGGCTCGGAGTGCTGCTGTTGTATTCTTCCAGTGCGCATTTTCGTCCACCCTTGATTTGTTTGTTGTTTTGATACAAAAAAAAATATTTTACTACAAAGTTGTATGTTTAGTTGCTTTAAAGGAAAAAATATAAAAACTGCATAAAAAGCCAGTGGCGTACATGTTTCTCTCAATAATATTGGCTGTTGTGCCCACTGTATGTCACTCGCGTTTTATTTAGTTTTTATATTTTTCCTTTAAAGCAACTAAACATACAACTTTGTAGTAAAATAGATTTTTTGTATCGGGCTTGGTATTTAAGATATTGTAAAACAAACAGACCTTTAAAAAATATTTAACGCCCTGTATCTCAGAAACGAAGCAACTCCGGACATATGTTTATGAGCACTTTTCTTCATAAAATGACATAAGAAATCACTCTTTAAAGTTTGGTACCGTAGTTAGGAAATAACCCTTATTTTAATTTGGAAACAAGTAATTTTTAAGCCACCCTGTACATCCAACCTTCAAATATTTTTGTGAAAATGTATTTTCTCATCAAGCAGGACTTTTTATGAAGAATAACCTATTTACGTAAAATTAATAATAAAAAAAAGTTTCCCATTTGTTAAGAACTTCCGAAGACACGAATATATAATGTTTGAAGTGAGTGACTGTCGATTATCCATGGGAGTGGAAGTAAGTGAGCGATAGTCAGTAAAGAGTGAGAGAGCTAACTATTAGTGCCCTTTACATACCATTAAACGCCCTTAAAACTACTAAACATGTATATTGTCCTGTTTCTTAATCCCTTTTTAAAAAAATCTAATAAAAATTACTACATAACCTTTCATCCTAAGTTTTCCACATTTTTGTATCTTTTCCATCTTTTATTATAATAGCTGAGCTCTGTTATCTCAACATAAAAACAAGGAAAATGCCTATTAAATGGAAGAAGCGGCAAAAAATTGAGTCGTTCTTGTCATTTGCGTTCTCATTTTATTTTATGGATCATTAAGTGTTACTGGCAAATAACGGGATAATAAAAGTGTGATTTGAGCTAAGGTTTTTTCACGTTATGAAATTATTTTGTAAGATTACACGCAACAAAATCCTTCTTTAAATTAAAATTCGATAAATATAAAGAATTAAGTGTTCTAATTATACATCTGCTTTTAGTTTTTGGCTATCACGTCAAAATTTTGTGTAAAAGCTTTCTCTATAATTGCTTTTTTGGATTTTTGTATGACGTTCTTGCATAAATACCACTTTATTTTGTATAGATCGTACTTGTAGACACAAAAACAGTTTGAATTAGTTGAAAGGGTGTATAAATTAACCGACCTAGGGTGTTTTACAAAATTCAAAGAACCAATCGAATAACTACCCCAATTGATCTTCATCATCACCAACTAGCTTAACAGCAATATCTTATTTTCTGACTCAATATTATTAAAATGATCTTGTTTAATAATTAGAACTCTTTAAATAAAGACTTAACTTATAGGATTTAGAATGAAACAATAACATTTGTTAAAAAAAAATACAAAACAAAAATAAAAGAAACTTATAGAAATATAAAGTTTGAATTCTTAATCATTGGTTCCAAGTAAAGAAAATGTTCTACCTTCACTCCCTATAAAGCCAGGTCTTATAAAATTTGTAACATAGGTCACGAATAAAAATGGTGAAGGTTTTAAGTATTTCAGTAACTAAAGATATTCTCGAGTCAATGGTGCAAAAATAATAAAAAAAAAGTATCATTGTAGGCTCGTAAAATCAAAAGCTCATAAAGAAGACTAATTTTAAAATTGAGTTGGATTACTTAAAAAAGACCATGAATTTGTTTTCTAGAAGGGTAACACTTTTATTTTATAAAATAAAAATATAAAAACTACCAACAAGTTATTAAAAAAAATTATTTTTAATAATACTCTGAAATAAAATAACAAGCCCCTTAAAATGCATTTTTTAAACTTTTCCTTGATTTGCTTTCTTGCCAATCCGGATGAAGTATTAGATAAACATGGTTAAAGGTTTAATTAAGAGGTATTGCATAATAGAGAAGCAATAAAACGAGAAATTTTAAGAAGCAATGCATTCAAATTTTTGTTAATTGATTTGCCATAAAAACCTTAAAAAACTATATGAAAGAGAGAAAACTACAAAGTAAAAATTTTTAGGGCTTGGGACGAACTATGTCTTTCAATTTTTCAGTTATTAAATTTAAAGCCGGCTACAGACGACATGCCAAGGCTTGGCAAATGTTTGTTCGTTCAAACGTTTCCGCATCGTGTGTATGCAAAACATATCGCAAAGCAAGGCCAAAGTTGGAATGCGGAAACGTTTGAACGAGCGGACATTGGCCAAGCTTTGGCATGTCGTCTGTAGCCGGCTTAAGATTTAAATTTAAAGCTAAAAATGCGTTTTGAATAAAAAATTATAATATAAAAACTGGACGTGATACATATTTTTTGATTAGATTTCTTTTTTCGGAAGTATCAAATCTATAAAAATCGTGTGTAATAATTCAGAGAAGCAAAACAATTTTTTCTGCAGACCAGTGTCATTAAAAATTTGATTTTATTTTTTGGTATGTAGACATATTATTTAGGTAAAATAGTTATTTATGTAACAAGTGCATAAAGTAATCCTTTTTTATAAATCCCATAAGAAAAAAGACACTTTAGGCATGTGTTTTATACTATATTTTTTCAAATGAACATTTTACGTGCATATCTTTTATGTATTTAAAATTATTAATTAATTTTAAGCTAATTTTCTAGAAACTTGCGACAACTCCGATTTTAACGGAATTTGGTATACGGGTAGGAATATCAAATTTAAAAAAACATCGATATATCGAAATCGATAAATATCGTTTTGGCTAATATGAATTATAAGATACATATATCGATATTCGAGAGAGAAAAAAAATTTCGTTATATTTTCTTATATTACATATGTTTTCTTATTTTTTAACACGCTTTTATTAGCTTGGGTTGTAACTATCTATCTATCTATCTATCCATCTATCTATCTATCTATGAAGGCACAATGATGAGTCTAAGAATCACTCCTAAATATTTTTGTTTTTACGATACAGGGCTCATATTTGGTGAAGGTACTTAACCGGGTACAAGGTATCGTCCGGTATATTATTTTGCCGCGCTGTAGTAAACCCTGAAATCTCTTGGGCTCCCCAACCACAAACAGCGACGACCAAACGTCGTAGACCCCAAAATAAAGAGAAGTATGTTGTTTAAACGTTGGGACCTTTATTTTTTATCTTATAAATTAAAAGCGAAAAAATAATAAAATTTTAGGGATATACAGAGGGTTACAAAATGTTATTTAAAAAATTTAAGTACAGATTCTATTATTGAAAATATGATAAAAAGTTCATTATAAACATGCGTACGCAAATTTTTCGTTTTTAAGATACAGGATGTAGAATTTTGAAAACGCTTATTTTAGTAAAAATTGTTAGACTGGATATAAACCTTATTTAAATAAGTATTTATTGTTGTTGTTACATAATTGCTACCAAAAATTATAAAACCAAAAATCTCAAAATGCGTCTTTCATGGTATCAAAACATGTAATGAACATATTTAATGTAATTAGATTGAGGATAAATTACCCCCTTTATGTAATTAATAACTACCAAATTTAAACAAAATTGGGTAAAGGATATTTAAGATATTAAAAAAAAATACAAGTTTAATACCCTGTATCTTGAGAATGAGGAATTTCCAGAACCATGTTTATATAAACTTTTTTTCATATTTTTAATTGTAGAATCTGCCCCTATTTTTTTAACATTCTGTAACAACCTGTATACCTTTTATAAAAAGACAATTTCGTGCATATTTGTTACAGGTTTTTAAAACTTGTAAGAAGGATTGAAATATAGTCATTCGTGTCAACTAAATTTAAAGAAAAACTTACGCAAACATAACCTAGTTTAAATACAATATTTTCTATTATCCTCAAAAAACGATTGAAAATACATACTATCCGAAACGTTGTCTATCAATTAGCAAGTAAAGCCAATGAAAGTCCAAGATTGTAGTATTATTGAAATATTTTTTGTTTGTCTTATTAAAAATAACATTATTACTTTTTAAATTTTCGTCATCCTTGAACCATGATAATTTCCTAATGGTTGATTTTGACCCACTGTTTATATAACAAATTGCCTTTTATTTTGAACAAGAAATGATCTCATTTAAGTTTTTTCACATTTGTTTAGAAACCAGGGGTTTTATAAATTATGTCAAGTTTTAATTTAAAAAGC
Source organism: Listronotus bonariensis (assembly GCA_014170235.1). Classification (NCBI taxonomy): domain Eukaryota; kingdom Metazoa; phylum Arthropoda; class Insecta; order Coleoptera; family Curculionidae; genus Listronotus; species Listronotus bonariensis. The sequence goes on from JACEGR010007627.1 coordinate 46,122, forward strand.
TTCTAGTATTTTGGGCCTTTTTGTTGCACAGGGTTTGTAAAAAAGTGTTAAAAAACTTTCCACTTAAAACTGTTTTGTATAATATTAATAGCTGCTCAAGTGTTTTTAAATTATAGTAATCCATAAAATGTCTCCTTTATGACCATACCTAATATATTTATGGCTTTATGAACTGACAAGGGTTCTATACTTTAAAGTAATTTATGTTATCTTAATGATGCCTTAACAAATTTCTTAAGAAATAGAAATATTATACAGTATGGCTAGGGATGGACTTTACAATAGGAAAAATGGACTAAAAATTTAAATTTTTATGAAAGTCGTGTATGCCAACTGCTTTTGCTTCATAAAAAAAAACCGTATTTACGTTAATAAATGTCTTGTTTGTTTTTAATAGTATTATATTTTTTTATATGTTTTACCTTACCTTTTTAACGTAATTAACCTGGTTTTAATAATCAATATAATTAATGTTGAAGTTTGTCAAATATATTAAGTTTTTTTATAGTTTATTTTTCACAAAATGTTGACCACTGAACAACGAATTTTTATTGTATA
>JACEGR010007628.1:0-46662 GCA_014170235.1 Listronotus bonariensis
TCTCTCTCTCTATTTTTCTTGGTTTTGGTCCCTTCGGGTCCAATCCACCACTCTCCCCCTTCCGGACTATGCTTTCCAGGGCTTCGTCGGCGGAAAATCTGGATAATCGAGCTCGTAGCTCCCAGAAATTCCAAAAAGAAAACAAATAATTCAACAATCGATGCAATGCATAAATTGTCGGCTGTCAAACCAAGATCTGCTACTGGTGTTACGTATAACCTTCACTTTCACTACTGACGGTTCCCATGGCACGCCCATCTATTTCCCGCCATTTGAGAAATACCTCGTGTTCACCACCAAACAGGATACCATCAGCTTATAGGAATCTTCGCTCACAGCGCTTAGATCCAGAAGAAAGATGCCGTCAATTTAGCGTGAATCTTTCCTTGATCCCCGAAGGTAAAAAACGTTCGTTACGACACCTCTAGCCGCCACTCCGGGAAGAACTTCATCTGTCATTTGTACTTTTCAACACCAGTGTTGAAAAGTAGATTTCAACACGCGTGTGATATTATTCGTTTTCTATGTAGTCGTGCAAAATAGATCTTTAAAACTCTTGCCAAATAAGTTTTGCGATCGATATGAAAAAGATTATAAGTTGTGTAAGTATGTTACGTTCATGCGTAATTATTTAATAAGATGTAGACATCAAGTTTCCTGAATTGGAAGCTTTTCTGAAGAAAAAGCTTCTTCCTTATATGAAAGAGAAATGATCTTTTTTTTGATAAAGGTAGAAGAAAAATAGCTATTTATGTATCAAGGGCGTTACTAGGACTATAATACCCTGAAGGTCGAAATAGCCCGAGGGCCTCTGGCCCGAGGGCTAGATTTCGACCTGATACAATGTTTCATGTTCTACCCAAAAAGAGTTTTTCAATGACTAATTACATTATTTATTCGCAATATAAAAAATAAGTTGCACCTGTACCTGTATACGTAAGTAGATAATGACTGGTGTTAAGTTTGACTTTGATGTTTCTATCAGTTAGTCAGTTGGCATTTTTTATTTAACGATTTGTTCAAAATGAAAGAAATTCCACAAAATATAAGAGAAAAGGCCATAAAGCGACCGAAAATCTTTTGCCAGTTAAATCAAGGCAACAGTATGATCGGGAGTATGGCATATTTGGTATTTGGAAAGATGCGAACGCAATTCTTCAAATAACCGAAATCGTTTTAATGGCATATTTTCAGGAACTGGTAAGTTATTGATTTTATTTTAATACATATGTTTGTATAAACTTGATCTTTATTGTGAGAGAAATAAAATTGGATAAGCAATAAAACATCCATATTAGCGCATTAGGGCATTATAAGCGGGCATTATCATAATGCCCGCTTAAAATGCCCTAGGTGTGATAGCAGGTATTATTGCTTCCATAACATATTCCGTTTCTAAGGTATTACAGATCAATAATAGATGGGTAAAACATAAAGTATATTTATTATATACTATTGTATTATAATAATTGAATATTGTCCACAATTTTATGTCTTTTAACCGCAGTAAAGCGGGCTCTTCCTTTTATCGTATGACACTGTCTGCTCTATCAGTTCATAGAGATTGAAACTTGCATTGCTGCAAGCTCGAGAGTAAACATAATTTGCGCACGTATTGTCTGTGGTTGATTAATTCAGTCGGATAAATTTTGAGTTAGTTGAATGTAGTTATCTCGCGTTATACGTTGGATATACTGGGATATTTGCTGATTTCATTATTCCTAATTACAAGTGTCTTGCGGCTTTCACATATTCATATTTCCACTGCTTTCTGGTTGCTTTTGTTTGACCTAAGTTATTTGACATCATTACTGAAGTTGTGGTAAAGGCAGTTAAATATTCGTTAAAGATATTTATTACATGGATGTAAAGGGATTCATAAAAACCAATTTGTATGATAAAAGATCTACAGCAGATCTTCTTTCTTTCGTATTACACTGTTGGAATAAGTCTCTTGAGTTTCTAGGTGAGTCCCAGATCGTTGCTCTTGATATATCCAAAGCTTTTGACCAGGTCTGGCATGCCGCACTTTTTAATAAATTTCCTTTCTATGGTCTTTTAACTAAACTCTGTACTTGGCTCTCTAGTTCTCTATCTGATCGACGTATATCAGTTATTGTGGACGGCCATTCTTCAAGCTTTCACCAAGTAAATGCTGGAGTCCCTCAGGGCTCAGTTTTGGCACCAACGCTGTTTCTTCTTCACATCAACGACCTTCTCTCGTCCACAACTAATTCCATTCATAGTTTCGCCGACGATAGTACCCTTCACTTCAGTTTTCAGGTTCCTAAACCCATCACTAAACCTGACTTGGAAAACAAACGCAGAGCGATGCAGATATCTCTTTCGCAGGATCTTAATTTAATATTGGATTGGGGCGCCAAAAATCTCGTCCATTTTAATGCATCCAAAACACAATCATGTTTCTTGTCGCGAAAAGAGTCATCAAATACTCATCCTCTACTTATGAGCGGGCAAGTTTTACAGAGCAAAGACACCTTCAATCTTGTGGGCGTCACATTTGAAAGTAACCTTAACTGGCATAAACACATTGTATCTATAGCCACGGCAGCTTCAAAAAAGCTTGGATTTCTCTTTCGAGCCAAAAAGTATTTTTCCGCTTCTAATTTATACACTTTATATGTGTCCCAAATCCGACCTCCCTTGGAATATTGTTCTCATATCTGGGGCATGGCGTCCCCCACAACCCTAAGCATTCTTGATTCTATTCAAAGAGCTATTCGTCTCATTAATGATCCTTCACTTACAGAAAGGCTTCCTTCTCTTGCCCATCGTCGGGCTGTGGCGGATTTATCGCTTTTTTATAGGTACTTTCATGGCTTCTGCTTTGAAGAATTGTCCAGTATAGTTCCTCCACTCACGGTTCCCAACAGAGAAACTCGTGGTTCTGCATCCCTATACGGTCCAACTGGACAGGCTCCCGAACTTCTCACTTTGTTCGTTCTTTTATCCCTAGAGTTTCTAGACTGTGGAACCTACTGCCAGCGGAGGTCTTTTCTTCCCCCTCCAAATCTTCAAGTTTTTAAGTCCCGTGTTAACAAACTTCCTCTTTACCCTGCTTAAGACACCCACGATACGTTAGTATTTAGGCTTTAAGCCTTCGTGGATTGTCCAAAGATAAAAAAATACTTTTTGTCATACCTTGTACATTTTAAGATATAATAAAAATACGATTACTAATTTGAAAACTACCGAATTAATTTTGTATGTGCTGGTACATATGTTATAACGTTTTAAAGAAATTTATTTTAATTTTTACAGGAAGTATTTATAAGCTACACATAACATTTGCCCCATCTGAAAAAAATGTCATCCGTCGCACCTGAATTACGCAAAAGCCATTATTACATTTCTAAAATGCCACTTTTATCACCTTTATTAAGTAATATTTTTATGGAAAACTTTGAATCAAATTTTGTAGAAAATTATCAATATAAACCTTTAGTTTGGTGGAGATATATAGATGACATTTTTTTACATACCGAACACTGTTTAAATAATTTTTTAACACACATTAATACACAAAAACCAACAATTAAGTTTACGTTAGAAAAAGAAAACCACTCACAACTACCATTTCTTGACATTTTAATAAAAAAGATTTAAACAATTTTGAAACAAAAATCTACAGAAAACCTACACATACAAATAGATACTTAAATTTTAACTCAAATCACCCAATAATGGTTAAAAAGGGAGTTGTAAAAAGTCTATTTGATAGAATTAAAGTCATTTGTTCTAATCAAAATATAAATATTGGAAAAGATTATTTAAAAAATATTTTAATTCAAAATAATTATCCTCTTGATTTTATAAATAATTGTTTTCTTGAATTTGAAACTTCAGTTATAAGACAAAAATCAAAATAGACCTATTACAAATTTATTTTTACCATACATTCCCGGACTATCAAATAAAATTCAACGAATAGGGCATAAATTTAATATTCGCACAATCTTTAAAACACAAAACACAATCAGATCTCAATTAACAAAAACAAAACAAAATGTCATTTATAAAATACCTTGCGAATGCAATAAGTTAGGTGAAACTTGTAGACCATTAGCCAAACGCATAAAAGAACACATATCATACATTAAAAACACAGAATTTCATAAATCAAAAATCTGCCAACAAGCATTTGATAACAATCATAGAATAAACTGGGATGCTTCGAGCATTTAAGCAAAGGAAACTTGTTCTAAAAATCGCAAAATCAAAGAAAGTGCGTATATATTATTAAATAAAGATAATTGTGTAGCATAAATTTCAGGTAATTTAAATAACACTTGGTTGCCTTTGCTTGATACTGAAGTATCTTCAGGAACACTAAAAATTAACTAACTATTCACCTTTTTGTAAAATAAACAATTAATACACCACCAACCAGTTATCTATGTCACTATGACACTATAACCAAACAAACATGTTTTGACATTTAATGTCAAAGTTTTCAGAATATCCTAGAAAAACATAAAAATTTTGAATTTTAAAACCTAAATAATAGTAAGTTTTTATTTTTATTATTTTTATTCAATTTGTCTTGACAACGGTGGCAGATTTGCCACCGAAACGTCGATTTTTAATTATCTTTTTACTTGTTTAAATTTTTTTGGTTTTTTAGTACTTTTAATTTTATTTTGGCGTGTACCCAAATAAATACGATAAGTCCTCCTTTATTCGTAAAACAGCCGGTGAAATATAGTATTCTCGTTGTAATAAATAGACTCCAGCATCTGTGCTTAAAATAAGAAGAACCAATTTCATCCACCTAACTCCGCGAAATTGTACTCCGAGGTATCGTAACCGCACAAACATCTATAAAAAAATTTAGAAAAATATCCAAACCCTGCGTAAAAATACACATGAGAAAGTTCCTTTTTTTTTTCTGTTCTGCGAACATAATTTCATAAAGTTGCTTTCGTAAATAAATTATGAAAAAATATGTACCGGAGCGTGTGAACATAAAGAATTTACGATTCATTTTGGGAGCGTAATAAAGTGTTTATGCTCGTATAACAAACTGTATATTTCAAAAGAGCATGCGGTTAAAGGTGCAAAAGTTTATTTTTTACGTTGGGTGTAAATGAAATAAATTAAATCTCTTTTAAAGGCATACGGGTTTATTAAAATTTAGTCGAATAGTTTTCAGTCATTCGTGTTTTTATATACATTATGATACTGATGAGTGTCCGCTAATTAATGGTACAGAGAAAAACCACAGATTTCTTATGCGAAAATACCCATTTAGGATTTAAACAAACATACCTATATCCAAAAGTTAATGATAAGGAAGAGACGGGTGATACAGGAATATAAATATTTCTTATTCATGCAGTTCGATAATTTCTGATATGTTTTAAACATTTTAATAAAACTCGGTATCCCAGAGTTTTTAGCTATCAACTATTTATATCTGAGCAGTTGTAATTATAGCTAATACGATGTTATTGAAGGCACATACATACTTTCGGGTGCAGTAAACAACTAAAATGTGAATACCTTAAAAACGGTTGTCAAGACCGATTCTTACTAAGTATACCTTTTTGTGCAGAAAGCATAGAGAAGCTTACTAGTTTACATACATACAGAGTAGTAACAAAAATTGGGTAGTTTTAAAGAATTTTAAATAGTATACCCATCGTCCCTCTAGTCTACACACAAAAATTAATATTAGATCTGAAAAGCTAATGTTTTAAAACCCCGAGATACCGTTTTATTAAGATATTTAAAAAGGGGTGACAATTATCGAAATAAATTTACTTTTTCTTTTTACTATAACACCCCCGTATCTTCCTTATTATAAACTTTTGGATATTAGGTATGTTTGGTTAAATCTTAATTTTCAATATTTAAACCACATTTATGTTTTTGTTTTAGGTTATGCCTATTAAAACAATCCAATAAATTTTGTTTACAACATACAGTTCGTTTTTGTTTTCTTCCCTAATTCTACGCCACTGATCTGCCTAAAATTAAACATGGCCGAAAATGGCCCGACTTGACGTCACAGCCGCGCTAGCCAATATGGCGAATGTCGTGACCTTATCTCATCAATCGACTTTGGCTTTACCGAAAATGCCTTGGCATCTAAGGAGTAAGCTGTATTAGCATTTTTAAACTTAATAAACAAAAACTTTGTTCTCTAATTAATCATGAACTATTCGGATGTCCTACTTTCTTCTACTTCGAACACTTAACTACAAAACTTTAAAAATAATTAAAAACTTTTATTAAGTTTAAACTCTTCTTAAAACAGCGTACGATAAAACGAAGAAAAAGTAAAAACAACTAAGTTTCTTTGGGCCATACAATTTAATCGTGCTCGGCGAAGTGAATCGTTGCATCTCCCTAAACAAATTGGGATTTTGTCCCAAGCTGTATGTTTAAAGTTTCGAGTCTCTTGGCTGCTGTTTCTCAGAGCATTATGCTTTTATATAGGGAAGCGTGAAATACTTGCCCCATTTTGACTAAAACATAAATAATGTTTAAAATAATTAATAAATTACTTTGGGCAGGATATTTAAAAATTTAGGATAAATAGTTTAGTTTATAACACCCTTTCGAAAAACAAATTGGAGTTGTATAGCGGGATGAGGGCAGGTAAATAAAAATCACTATTGTATTTATCCCAACGTTTCGTGGCTGAATTGCCACTTTATCAAGGGCCTATAATTAAACAAGAGACACATTACAGGTCCTAACGGCCTGATGGTTGTTCCTTCGCCTTTCCTTCTAGTCAATATTGTGACGTATATTTTGAATATACATAGGGCCACTTTACGTCACTGGGCAAATGTACCATATGGAACTATCTTTTTGGGACAGTGAGACCGGTGGACCATCAAAACTAACTTTGCATTTTCTTTTTAAACCCAACTTAACTTATTTGACTAACTAAATTTAGTACGGGCATACCCCCCCACTAGGGGTAGCCCGTACGGGGTTAACTAAAAACTTTAACTTTATACTTGACTTCACTAACTACTTTTTATCTAATATTTCTTTTAAATTTTTTTCTCTTCTCTTTAAATGTTAAATTTTCCAGTGTTTGTTTTGCATTTCTACGCGAGCCAGTTTGTTTAATGTTTTTATTTTATTATTATAGGAGTAACCTAGAAAATTGTTTAATTTATACTTTTAAAACCTTGACACCTCACGTATATCTTTATTTAGCAAAATTTTCAATGTTAAGTAACCTAATTAAAATGTATACTTATTTTAAACTTCCCAAAAATGTATATTTTTAAAATTCCCAAAATGTATACTTTTTTATACTAGGTGTTCACAATATAGTTTGTAAGTGTTTTTGGTGTTGTAAAATATTAGGTCCATGTAACTAATCAATTTTTGTAATGTGTCTTTTTTCTTATTATTATTATGTGTAAATAGTTTACCAAAAATATGGTAAATAGTTTACCTAAAAAACTAACTGATAAACTTAGACAACTGAAAAAATTTAAAAATGAAATGTCTGATGAACATTTTAGAGTTTGACATTTCTTTTGAAAAAATTAACTAGTAAAAAGATACACATCTTAGGTATCTTAACCAGGTAAAAGGATAGTAAAAATGTTTAGCCATATAATAAAGTATTTTATGCTTTATTTGTTTTCTGGAAGATTAAATTTATACAAAATATTATTTGGCATTTCTCCAGAATAAAATTAAAAAGTTTAACATTTTAAGTAAAATTTAAACTTTTATACATTATAAAGAGCTATTCTGGTCTTACACAATGTAATAAAAGTTATGATTACTTTAAAAGAAATAAAATAATTAACTATTTAATATTAAGTTACTTACAATACAAAGGTTTTAATCTGTAACACAAAGGTTCATTAGCACTCGGTTGAAATTATTTTAATCCAATAAAATAAAATCTGAACAAGACGCCAGACGAGGGCGCTGGGCCAATGGTTGCGTCGTCAAAAATGTGGTAAATAGTTTACCAAAAATATGGTAAATAGTTTACCTAAAAACTAACTGATAAACTTAGACAACTGAAAAAATTTAAAAATGAAATGTCTGATGAACATTTTAGAGTTTGACATTTCTTTTGAAAAAATTAACTAGTAAAAGATACACATCTTAGGTATCTTAACCAGGTAAAAAGGATAGTAAAAATGTTTAGCCATATAATAAAGTATTTTATGCTTTATTTGTTTTCTGGAAGATTAAATTTATACAAAATATTATTTGGCATTTCTCCAGAATAAAATTAAAAAGTTTAACATTTTAGTAAATTTAAACTTTTATACATTATAAAGAGCTATTCTGGTCTTACACAATGTAATAAAAGTTATGATTACTTTAAAAGAAATAAAATAATTAACTATTTAATATTAAGTTACTTACAATACAAAGGTTTTAATCTGTAACAAAAGGTTCATTAGCACTCGGTTGAAATTATTTTAATCCAATAAAACAAATAAAACATAAAATATTAAAAGTCTTTCCCTCCCTCACTCCCTTATCTTTCGAATGGAACAAGGTATTGAGATTGGCTAAAATTTAGGTGAAAGGATGCCATTTAATTGCATTCATGGGCGAAAAACCGGATTATGCCCAAGTACCTAAGTTGAGGGTAAACGCACCTGGCGCCAAACAGACTATCCGCATTATCGGAAAGAATTTGTCGACGGCGTCCTGGTTTCCTGTTTGAAGTACAGTAGCTAATGAGCGTCACGGTCAGACCTCGGACGGAGGACACGGGGTGCCGGTGTTTGTATTTTGCCACGGCTTTTAAGTGCGCATGTTCGTCCACCCATCCATTTGTTTACTGCGCGAGGTCGTAAAAATCCAAAAATACAGGGTGGCCCACCATATTCGACACGGTCTGTAGCTGGATAACCATGGGGTTTTTAAAAAAGTAAGCATCTGGAACATATGACAGGTCGGATAAGACCACAGTATAAAATTATTTTAGTCTATACAGGGTGTCTCAAAAACGTGTGACGTATCAAAGTTATATTTTTAAATGGAACACCCTATATTTTATGACAGTTTTAGATTCAACTTTAAAAAATAACTCAAGTTTGTTTATAGTACTAAGTGTCTAATTTTATTCGTTTTTGTGATATTTGATTTTTTGAAAAATGCAGAGGTAAAGTTAAATTGATTTTACTTTAACACTTTTAACACTTTAAACTTTAAAATGTGTAACAAGATTAGAAAAAGTCTGCCATATCATACGTAGGTCAAATCAAGATCAAATATTGTACAGGGTGATCAAAAAATAATTTCAATTTTTCAGAAAATCAAATAGCCATATTCTCTCTTATTTTAAATGGAACACCCTGTATTTTTTTACGTCACATGATGACAAATAAAATACTCTTTCAAATGGTGTATAGGTTGCCTATACCTATCTTTTGTGCTTTTTAGTAAAATCTGTTTTTACAAATTTTTAGTCCAAATGTTTATTTAAATTAAAGTTGGCTGTGACATAGCAGCCATTAATATTTTTCTTAAGAAAATAACAACGACCATTTATTGATTACTGGTGTTTTAGTCAGTTTAAAAGAAATTTCAATGATTTTAAATAAAAACCCTCTTCTACAACAACAAGATGATATAATACTGGTAGGATGTGAAAAAAATGGTTTACTTTAGTCTAGAGTTAATCCTGAAAAATATTCCAGGAGAAACCATCTGGATAACCTTAATAGTTGCTTTAAAAAATTTGACACAGTGATTATGGATAATGGAAGAAACGAGTTATAGGTCACAGAATGTCGTCATAACTGACCAGAGCGTTATTAGGATTGTTTAAAAACACAAGTTTATCATTACCACATTCAGCTGAAATAAGTGTTATTGTGGAAGTAGCATTATAAGCAACTAATGAATGTTTTTTTCTGTGAATTTTAAAAATAGTGGCAGATAATACTAAATCTTTTAATTTTGTGCTTTTTCCAACAAATTTACATTTGCAATAACGGCTTAGTAAATAGGCATAGCTATATCACAGCCTACCTACATTTAAATAGACATTTGGAATAAAAATATGTTAAAACGGAATTTACTTAAAAAGTATAAAGATAGGTATAGGCAACCTATACACCATTTGAAAGAGCATTTGGTTTGTCATCATAGTGGTGTAAAAAAATACAGGGTGTTCCATTTAAAATAAGAGATATTGCTATTGACTTTCTAAAATTGAAATTATTTTTTGATCACCCTGTATAATCTATGATCTCGATATGACCTACGTGTGATAAGGCAGACTTTTCCTAATCTTGTAACAAATTTTAAAGTTTAAAAAGTTTATAGTGTTAAAATAAAATTAATTTAATTGCACCCTGCATTTTGAAAAATTAAATATCATGAAAACGAATAAAATTAGACACTATGGTACTATAAACAAACTTAAGATTATTTTCTTATGTAGAATCTAAAACCGTCATAAGAATATAGGGTGTTCCGTTTAAAAAAATATAACTTGATACGTCACACTTTTTGAGACACCCTGTATAGAGTAAAATAATTTTATACTGTGGCCTTATCCGACCTGTATATGTTCTAGTATTTACTTTTTTAAAAACCCCATAGTTATACAGCTACAGACCGTGTCGAATATGGTGGGCCACCCTGTACTACAACATAATACAATTTCATCAAAATCGGCGAGATACACCTGCGCTAGTTTTCTTGTAAGCTGACCCGGTATAAAATAACATTGTATTTTAACCTAAATTTGTGCAACATGTTTAAAAATCCGCCAATCCCATAGCTTCTAATTGGTGTGGCTCTACATGAAACAGCGTCGTTCTTGAGTCAGTTATTTCGTATACATATAGTTACAGTTTACAAACTTAGCTACTCTCAGCTAACCCGAGCAACATTTTAGGACTTTACGACTTATTTAATCATGGCATAAAAGCTACATTGTTTTGTACTAAACTTTTAGTAGCGGCAATTTGTCTCCGTGACTTCGCGCATTTCCGTAAACAAATTGTGATTTTGTTTTAATGGAGGCCCGGGTGACGCGTTTACAGCTATCCATTTCTACGAGGAATTTAAATTTATTTCGTCTCGAGTAAATACGAATTCCCGAATACAATTTATTAATTTCTTGTTTTTAGCTAAATTGTATTCTTAGGTTAAGCTTTTAGTAATTTTAAACAAAATATTATTTGACTTTTCTGCAGAATAATAGCTATTTATGTATCAAGGGCGTTACGGCCAGAGGCCCTCGGGCTATTTCGACCTTCAGGGCATTATAGTCGAGTAAAGCCCATGAGAGTTTTTCAATGACTAATTACATTATTTATTCGCAATATAAAAAATAAGTTGCACCTGTACCTGTATACGTAAGTAGATAATGACTGGTGTTAAGTTTGTCTTTGATGTTTTTATCAGTTAGTCAGTTGGCATTTTTATTTAACGATTTGCTCAAAATGGAAGAAATTCCACAAAATATAAGAGAAAAGGCCATAAAAGCGACCGAAAATCTTTTGCCAGTTAAATCAAGGCAACAGTATGATCGGGAGCATGGCATATTTGGTATTTGGAAAGATACGAACGCAATTTTTCAAATAACCGAAACCGTTTTAATGGCATATTTTTAGGAACTGGTAAGGTATTGATTTTATTTTAATACATTTGTTTAACAAACTTTAATATTTTTAGTCGGAAAAATACAGTCCGAACTCTCTCTGGACCAAGTATTCCACCCTAAGGTCTACGTTGATGATCTATGAAAATATAGACATTTCGCAATACCATCGTCTCATATCTTTTTAAAAGTCGAAAGGATACGTCCCGAAGAAGTCTAAAGTTTTGGAAGGAGAACAAATATTAAAATTTATTAATGAACTGTTCTTCTATACAAAATAGCGTTAGTGCTACCACCGCTGCTACATCACAAAAAAACACCGACCATTCTATAGTGGGATCAGCTACATTTTCCGGGACATTTCAAAATTGTAATTTTAATTTTGGAAATAAAGTTTAATTTTTAGTATTGTTTAAAAGAAAATTATTTTTTGTATAAACTTGATCTTTATTGTGAGAGAAATCAAATTGGATAAGCAATAAAATTTCCATATTAGCGCATTAGGGCATTATAAGCGGGCATTATCATAATGCCCGCTTATAATGCCCTAGGTGTGATAGCAGGTATTATTGCTACCATAACATATTCCGTTTCTACGGTATTACAGATCAATAATAGATGGGTAAAACATAAAGATATTTATTAACTATTTTAAGAAACTTAAACTTTTTATACAGGGTGTCCAAGAATATGTAAGGAATCTCGTGAATCCATATAAACCACATAAAATTAATGTGACAAGTTCTTATAAAATATTTCCCTAAAGTCCTCTTTTTATAGAAATATGCGCTCTTAAAGGACGCCACTGAAAATCGGTTTTTCTTGAATAACTTTTATATCACTTGATATAATTAATTTTTTAATATGATAAATACCAGTTAGGACTCCTTAAAATGGTATCCTACTAAAACATTTGTCTTTTTTAATTCGTCAGGGGCGGACTAACACTTACACAATAATACTAATTATTTTTACACCCTGTATAATAAAGAAGTATGAATATCATTTTTAAATAGCTTAAATCCTCACCTTAAACAAAGGTACTCTTGCCCGATTTCGATAAAATGAAGCGTTTTCGAGAGAAACATGTTGATTAAATAGGGTTGTATCTAATCAAAGTCGGTCTATATAAGGTCACGACATTCGGCCATATTGCTTTGACGTGTTATGACGTCACATCTCCCCATTTTTCGGCCATGTTGTTCAGTGCCGGAGGTATACAGTTTATTGTATTAGTAGAACAAGCCGTTTACACAACAGTTTTTAATTATTATTAAGTTGTAAATTCTTTTACTTTAAATAAAAAACATTTGGAATTACATCTTTCAACAAATATCACTTCAAAACAATGCAAAATAAAATGCGCAAATTCTAGGACGCCACTGGATTGATCATCAGCTTTGATTTTTACCCAGTCTTGCCAACTTTTCTCCGTGGAGTGTCCTTCCTTGCGTCCCCCGACCTCGAACCGCCTAAAAGTTGAGGATATGTCACAACCTTATAAATATAAACTAACCTTGGTATCTAATAATTTGTTTTTCGGTCGCCATTTGCTCCCACTTATTTTATGCATTCTTTAGCCTTAACTCTGCTGATGCAATATTATAATAAAAATTAAGATTAATTTAAAGAAATAGATTAATAAGGGAATATGTATTATAAAAAGTTTTTTTATTTGTAGAATAAAAAAGTTTAAAGAAACTTACTACAGAAAAGGTGACAACTCTTAAAACCTAGGTTCAAGGGCTTCCGGTCGAGAAAATTGTTTTATGTTTTACCCATCTAATATTGATCTGTAATACCTTAGAAACGGAATATGTTATGGTAGCAATAATACCTGCTATCACACCATAGTGGCATTATAAGCGGGCATTATGATAATGCTTTCGCTTATAATGCCCTAATGCGCTAATACGGAAATTTTATTGCTTATCCAATTTTATTTCTCTCGCAATAAAGATCAAGTTTATACAAACATATGTATTAAAATAAAATCAATAACTTACCAGTTCCTAAAAATATGCCATTAAAACGGTTTTGGTTATTTGAAGAATTGCGCTCGCATCTTTCCAAATACCAAATATGCCATACTCCCGATCATACTGTTGCCTTGATTTAACTGGCAAAAGATTTTCGGTCGCTTTTATGGCCTTTTCTCTTATATTTTGTGGAATTTCTTCCATTTTGAGCAAATCGTTAAATTAAAAATGCCAACTGACTAACTGGATAGAAACATCAAAGTCAAACTTAACACCAGTCATTATCTACTTACGTATACAGGCCCACAGGTGCAACTTAATTTTTAGAGTATTGCGAATAAATAAATTGTAATTAGTCATTGCAAAAATTCTCTTTTGGGTAAAAACATAAAGCATTGTATGCACCACGGGCTTCACTCGACTATGCAATGCCCTGAAGGTCGAAATAGCCCGAGGGCTGGTTTCGACACAACGCTGATACATAAATAGCTATTATATTTATCTAATCATAAAATAAGTTCTTAACAAGGCTGCCAGACGTGAACTGATCCTTTGGTTAGTTGGTTTATTTATTCTTGTCTCTGGTCCCTTTGGTTCAATTAGCCAGCACATTCGGGGGAAAATCTCGCTTCGATAGCTGGGAGCTTTGTAGCTCCCCCGAAGAAATTCCGGAATTATTCACTGTATTTATTTAATATTTGAACTTATAAAGTTGCATATGCCATTTCTTGCCATCTTACCGAGAACTTGCCACTGGTATCGCGTCACTGTAACCGGTTTCATCAAGTAACGACAGCCTTCCTCGCGGCGCCCGCCTCCATTTTCCGCCATTGAAAACACCTCGTGCAGTACGCCAAACAGGAAATTATCAGGTTATAGGAATCTTCACTCACAGCGCCTAGTTCCAGAAGAAAGATGCCTTTCGTAAAATTCTAGCAAGCAGTGAGTTTCCTATCATCCTCGGGGAACCAGAACTTTCTCTACATGCTCCATGCAACGATACCACGTGAGAGCTGTACAAAATCCCTTTCAACATTTAAACACACAACCGAGAACGAACGGAAACTGAAAAACTGATCTCCTTTGACGCTTCTTCTCAAAAAATGTGGAAAACTTTTTATTTAAAAATGTGGAAATTTACTACAAATGACTGATAATCTGACTTTTGACATTGGGCGCTTTGTTAATGTCTGGCAGCCCCGTTAAGACCCTCATGCTTTATTATTAGATTATTATAAAAATAATTTAAGCCTATTTTTACGGGTTGCAAATCTATTCTGTAGTAAGTTTTTTTATTTTTTAAAGTTTTATACAACCTCATTAATAGTTATTTCCCATTAGATAAGTGAGTTATATTACATATAAGTCACGCAAGAAAGTTTAACTCTCGAGCCCGAAGGGCGAGAGAGGTAATCTTTCTTAAGTGACTTATATGTAATAACTCACGTGTCTAATACAAAATTTTATCCAACACTTTCGTATAAATCTGTTTTTAATATCGAAAATAATTTGAAAACGTCATCCATTATTTGTTACTTGTCATTGTCAACACCAGCAACAAAATTTTGTATTTTTTGGAAAGCAAGCTTGTTTGGTTGTAATGCATTTTGTTGGTAACTACGGTGTTATCTATAATTCACTAGTGAGCTAAAGGGTACTTTAGCTCACTAGTGACTTATAGTACACTTTATATCCTCAAAATCTGATCAATTATGTAGATATTATATGTAAGTGTTGGATAAAAGTAATTATTTTATATTAAATAATTTATTATTTATTTATCATTTTCGGGTCAATCTTAGCATCTTTATTCCATACAGCGTGTTCTCCTTAAATTCAGCACCACATATGGAAAACTCTTCTATTAATTATTTTACAAAAAAAGTTATTCTTTAAAAAAGTTCTCGCATGGCTCCAAAACCTAAAAATGCAATCATCAGATATTTATTTTTGGCAGTGGTAGCTACGGGTATGTCAAAAAATATAAACCTGCTTGAATAGAAAAGTACCCTTATTTTTCTAACTGTTTAAAAAGCTCATAGAGTAAAAAAAGATGTTTAGAATTAAAAATAACATTCAAATGTGAGAGACACTTGTTCATTTTCAAAGATTTTTTTTTGATAATAACATTTGGCCATTATTATTTCAGGAATGTAACTTGTAAGGAAAGCTTAAGGAACTGCGTCAAACGGCGAAAATAAAAGAGAAACGCTCAGAACGTTATTGCATTAAAAAATGGTAAACATTTTCCTTTAAATAAACCAATGTGAACATTTAAAGAAATTTTTAATCCTTAACATCTTCTTCTACATATAAAAATTTCGATATTATGAAAAATAAAGGTAGTTTTCCTTGAAGCAAAATTCATATCTTTTGACATACCTGGTACAACCACTGCAAAAATAATGGCCCGATGATTGCATTTTTTTTTGGGTTTGTGACGCATGCAGAACCTTTTATATAGGGAACTAACTTTTTTCGTAAAATAATTAATAAAAAGTTTTCCATACGGTGCATTTGTACCCATGACTTGCTTGTAATATTGTATAAGCCAGAAAAGCAATAACGAGAACTGATTTTCATAACCTCGAGTTTGACACTGTTGTCGTAAAGACACCTTATTTTCGAGAAAAATACCTACAAGTTATGAACAAACAGTCTCTACACTGAGAAACTAATGAAATATTTCGGCGAACTTGTTTAGTCCGAGGCTCAATGTACTTGATTTTTTTTAATTTCTGCCAAATTAATAATTTATGATTTCTTTTTCTATTTGCTACGAAATATTGTGCTTCATGGTATAGTAGTCTAAGTGAATGCATCATAGATAACGCCAAATGTATTTTTCTTAAAGCAAGTGCAATAGGAGAGGATTCTTTAGACTAAAAATTAAGGCAGAAAATTGTAGTGGTTATGTGGTTTTTCAATCTTAACGCTTTAAAGAAAAACATTTAATTTTTAACGTTTATTCATTTTTGAAGCTAAATTTGAAGAACAGTTTCGAACACAGAAACAAATTTCCAAAAGGCTTAAATTTCTGAAAAATATTTTTCTAGGTTAAAATTAAATTATGACCTATATGCATAAACTTATGAACATTATTTGAGGCTAAAGTTAAAGCTAATACTAATACTAAATTTAAGTTTTTCTGAATAAACCAAGCTTTAAGTTGAGGAAAATTGCAAGGTTATGTGAGTTTTCAAATCTTGACGCTTTGAAGAAATGATTCCAATTTTCAACTGCTTATTTATTATTTTGTAGCTCAAGTTTTAAGTACAGTATCGAATGCAAAGATCAAATTTCCAAAATCTTAAAATTTCTTCACAACTACGCTTTCAAACTAATTTCCAAAATTAGCACACTACACAACAACGGATTTTAAGCGATCAACACATCAAAGCACATCAGCTCGCTAACTAAAGTGGAAAGGGAACAGCTGATATGTTTGACGGAAAGAACACCTTGGTTCCGCATGCTCCATAGAGAAACGATTTTGGCGGAAAGCCTAGCTGTCGCTACTCGTTATTGTTTCTTCGGGTATAAGTTTAAGTTTCTAATAGTTATTTCTGTATCAATTGCCAGTGCAAAATAGGCACTCTCTTACGCCCGCAGTGAAAGTTGTGGGCGCAAAGGTGCGCTTTAAGTCAGAGCTGCAAATTCTAATATTTTTGTATGACTAAAATTAATATACAAGCACTATTTGTAGTTAGGAGAAAATTTCACAGCTTTTAATGTTTCAAATTCTAATCTGTATACATTTAACATAAGGTTTAATTAAATAAACTGTTGTTTTACCAAAAAAAGGGCATTATTTAATTTTATTATTGTGATTTTACGCCCTTTCATTTTATATAAATGCGGGCGTTTTTGATACTTTTTACAGTCCTTCTAGGGCGTAAGTAAGCAAATTTTATCGCTCTCAAATCGGGCCGCAAAATTGTATTTTACCTGGCCGGTCGTACAAAAAAATATTTATTAAATATCTTTAGTCTGAAAAAGAAGCTAAATATAACTTTTATATTTAAAATTTATATTTCCATAAAAGAAGTAAACTATAAGAAATTTTTAGCTGTTTTGTCATAAAGTTTATTGTCATAATACAGGGTGTTCATCATTTGTATTCAGAATTAGCCAGTCAGAAATATAAACACACAATGCGTAGAAGAGAAGTGTACTCTAACGTGAATGCCGCCTTGTTAACGGATTTCAGCTCGGATGACTAATAGTGTTTGCGTTGCTATTGCTTTACTAGCCGATATACCTTTAAAAACGGCTGATGACAGTATACTTTCGTCGTGTATATTATCTGCATAAAAATTTTGGTTTTAAAATACGATGATATAATAATTTTATGAAGCACCTTTCATAAATTATAAAAAGATATTCAAGTAGGGCATGTGAACATAAAAACTTTTCACGATTCATTTTCGAAAGTAATAAAGAGCTTTAATACCAAACGTGTTCATGTAAACTACGCGTAGAAAGGTCTAAAAAATGGTTTTACGACAAATGCCGTAGATTAAAAATTAAAAAAGGCTTATATAGAGAGGTTAAATAAAATATATTTTTTCACAACCGTTAAAAAAAATGCTTTTTTTTTAAATCATTAACATGAAGTTAAAGTACTCCATTCTAGTACACTATATAAAGTAACTTTTTTAACACATTGAAGTTTTTTTACACTTTGAATTAGTGTTTTATTTAACGTCTACTACCAGGAATACCAATCCATAGAACTCCACAAGTGAGATTTCAGCGTACCCTAAAATTTTTAGTACCTACCGCGACCAACAGATGGCGAAAGTAGTACGATGTCGCTTTGCTAATACGATTACCATCAGAAATTGATAGCAGTCGCTGACGAGAAGTCGGCCCGATTAGTTAGAGTGAGGATATACGCAAAATTTAATAAAAATAAAATCCCTGATAAATGGACCCAGTATCCATAAGATTATTAAATTTATTATTTCAGAATAGGATATATCGATGGGTTTTGACCAAACATAGTAAGCGACATTCGTCAGTTTTTACGGGAAACGTTTTTTTTTCATTGGCTATATTTCAGATAAAGATATGTTCTATATTGGTTCGGCGATTCATTTAATTAATGGTAGTTAATTGGGTACACGCCAAAAAATAAATTAAAAGCACCAAAAACCCAAAAAAAAAAAATGAAGCAAGTAAATAGAGAACTAAAAATCGACGATTTGGTGGAAAGTCTGCCACCGTTGTCAAGATAAATTAAATAAAAATAAAAAAAATTAAAAATTAACTGTTATTTAGGTTTAGAATTTTAAAATTTTTAGCTTTTTTTTAGGAGATTCTAAAAATGTTGACATTAAATGTTTAATATGTTTGTTTTGTAATTCAAATTAAGAAGAAATCTAAAATAAAAACATTCAGACCTCGGTTTTTCTTTAAAAATAACGCGATGGGAAGAAAAAATCGTTTCCCGTAATATTGGCGAATGTCGCTTACCTACGATGTTTTGTAATAACGCATTGATATATCCTATTCTGAAATAATAAATTTAATTATCTTATGGATACTGGGTCCATTTATCGGGGATTTTATTTTTATTAAATTTTGTGTATATCCTCACTCTAACTGATCGGGCCGACTGCTCGTCAGCGACTGCTATCAATTTCTGATGGTAATCGTATTAGCAAAGCGACATCGTACTACTTTCGCCATCTGTTGGTCGCGGTAGGTACTAAAATTTTCTAGGGTACGCTGAAATCTCACTTGAGGAGTTCTATGGATTGGTATTCTTTGCTACTACAATAAACTTAAATATTAATTTAATTATTTGTAACAGTAAACGCGACATCAACTGATCCAAACGGTCATGTTACCTTTGATTTCGTCATTATTTCTCTAAGTTCTTGTGTTACTAGTGTTAAAATTTGACAGTTTTCGAATAAGAATAATAGATAATAATTAGTAATAATAAATTTGGATGACTGATAAGAAATATATACTGTTTTAGTATTATTTCTACAAAAAGTAAGTACATACAATTTTCTAAAATTTAATAATAAATGCATAGTTATGAAGAGGATAATTGTCTCTTAAAAATAAGGAGGCTATAATTTTTTGTTGCAATGAAATGGCTATGCTAAAAAATTAAAATTATTAGGTTTAGATAAATAAAACGTGTATAAAATGGTATTTTGGGGAATTTTTATACGGTCGTGGAAAAATATAGTATGTTACACATGCATAAAGTATCTTTTTTACTAATGGATTGCCGCACTCGCCTGACTGCTCGTGGTTTCAAACTTCCCATTCGTAAATAAAGTATCACATTATGCACTTTTACATAAATTACTATTGGATTAGTGCCAATTAAAAAAAACAGCATTAGGAGATCAATGGCCACTAAAAAATTTAAATAATAGTCCAGTAATAAAATTTTATTACAGATAAATAATTTTTTAATTTTGAAACTTAGCGCCAATTACTGTGACCTAATGACCAATCGTAACCAATTCGTGACCAATTGTTACAGATGAAACAAACTCCAAATGTTGATGTTGAGGTGTTAAATATATATTTATGAAGCAATTATTGAAATTTTCAAATTTTTATATTTATTTCAGTAATTTTGATCACATATTAAATACCTATGACCAATTCGCAAATTGTTACTAGCTGTTAAAATGTGTTTTTTGAATCTAAAATTTTTAATTTTGGGCCGCTCACCAAATTTTCTTGCTCTTAAATGTCTTTTATTTCATACAAAACTCCTTTAATTTTGCTGACCAATTAATTAATCATACTGACCAATGTTAATCAACACAGGCACATACAACTTTAACGTTGCGTAAGAATAAAGAATAAAGTTAATGAATTAAATATAAATTACAAGTTGCATTTAAGTCTAAACACAGTGACGCGTCAGTTTAAAAGTTTTCTCTCGTATTTATAAGCACATTTAATTATGTACTTTGGATATTACAGTTTTTATAAACATATGTTCTAATATGTATAAGGAATGCGACTTTTTTAAACATCGATGATTAATAAAAATTTAAAAAGAAATAATTTTTTAAAGAATACTCCTTTAAACCTTATATTTTAATGTTAAGGGTCTCTCGGAACACTGTCCAACTTGGAGATGCAGATTTTTACACTAGCCGAAGATATTTCTTTCAAATCTAAGTGAGATCACCTACCGCAAACCGCTCTCGTATTATTTTTGTCTAATGGGTAAGGTTTAGACGATAAAAAGCGAAGATATTGCAGAAACGTAGTAGTTTATTGTCCATTACGCCATCTATCGGTATGTCAAAAAACTATTAAATATATATAATATTTTTTATTACCACGTCTTTAAAACTTTTAATAAGGTTTTAAACAAAATGTTTACAGCTCCTAAGAGTCTACTTAAATATCTTGCCTTCTCGACTAGCCATCACCAATTAATCACACAACACACACTTATTAGGTAATGAATACATTTAATTATGTCTATTAAAAACTCTTTTCTATAAAAAAAACTAAAAAGGTACGAAAACCACGTAGAAAACAAATGCACAAAGCCGTTACCTTCAGTCGAAATTAACGTAGCTAATTTTACCATCATTTTATTTTTATTTGCTCCAAAATACATAATAAACATTTTGTTTGACCTAATTTTATTTGCATGATTTTTAACAATAAAATGTCATGAAACGGCCATTTCCTTTAAATTATGTAAAAAACATAAAATAATGTTGTTTAGCTGCCATTATAAATAAAACAAATCAAAAAATTGCTTTAATGTTAGTTAAATACCAATGTTAATAATATGGTTTAAAAGTATGAATATGCGTTGAAGGTTTGCCTTCAAAAATCCAATATTTATTTGCCTGCAACAAAAACGCGTGCTTTATTTAATCAGGATTGGTATGCCGCCATTTTTGTATGCTTGCCGGCAATTCGCCTGCATGTAAAATTTATTGGCAATTAAGTGTTTATTTAGGGTTAACTTTTTAATGCGTATTAGATGTTGACATAATATTGCCACCAATTGCCAATGCTTTACCATCAATGCCAATATGAAAATGTACATTGCCGGCAAATAGTGTTTGCTGGGTATTTTTAGTACAAGAAAACGCTCTATAAATTATTTTATGAAGTAGGCGTTAATTACTCTGATAACCAAAGCAAATAATAAATAAAGTTAGAGACAAAGTTTGACATATTTTATCATCAAGATATAATATGTTGTTAAAAAACTTTCTATACCGCTATTTATTCATAGCCTTGGCCAAACGGGACTTAAGATTTCCAGTTAAATAAGTGTGGTGGCAATAAATCAAGCAGGCGTGAACGCGGAGGTGAAGGACGCCTAGAGCGCCAATGGCGGACAGTAATTAATGGTAATGGAGACGTCGTTGTACTTCGATGTCGTCGTGTAGTTGTTTCGCTGCAATTCTTGGGTATTGTGCCATTTGGCATTATTACAAGTCCATTTATACCAAGACTGTTTTACTCTGTAACAATGTTTTGGTAGGATGGGTTTCATTACTTCTTTTACAATTTAAATAAAATAAACTTTAACGTAACTCTTACTTTTTCTAAATCTGGATCTCTTTAGACAGTTAGTTTGAAATATGGGCACAAAACACTTATAATATTTTTTATGTTTTACCCATCTATTATTGATCTGTAATACCTTAGAAACGGAATATATTATGGTAGCAATAATACCTGCTATCACACCTAGGGCATTATAAGCGGGCATTATGATAATGCCCGCTTATAATGCCCTAATGCGCTAATATGGAAATTTTATTGCTTATCCAATTTTATTTCTCTCACAATAAAGATCAAGTTTATACAAAAATAATTTTATGACTTTGTGTACCAAGTAGATATCATCAGGAGCCTTCTTAACAAATTTTAATATTTATTCTCCTTCTAAAACTTTAGACTTCTTCGGGACGTATCCTTTCGACTTAACTTTTAAAAAAGATATGAGACACGATGGTATTGCGAAATGTCTATATTTTCATAGACCATCAACGTAGACCTTAGGGTGGAATACTTGGTCCAGAGAGAGTTCGGACTGTATTTTTCCGACTAAAAATAATAAAGTTTGTTAAACATATGTATTAAAATAAAATCAATAACTTACCAGTTCCTGAAAATATGCCATTAAAACGGTTTCAGTTATTTGAAGAATTGCGTTCGCATCTTTCCAAATACCAAATATGCCATACTCCCGATCATACTGTTGCCTTGATTTAACTGGCAAAAGATTTTCGGTCGCTTTTATGGCCTTTTCTCTTATATTTTGTGGAATTTCTTCCATTTTGAGCAAATCGTTAAATAAAAATGCCAACTGACTAACTGATAGAAACATCAAAGTCAAACTTAACACCAGTCATTATCTACTTACGTATACAGGTACAGGTGCAACTTATTTTTATAATTGCGAATAAAATAATGTAATTAGTCATTGAAAAACTCTTTTTTGGATAAAACATAAAGCATTGTATGCACCACGGGCTTTATTGGACTATAATGCCCATCAGGTCGAAATCTATTTTCGACCTTCAGGGCATTATAGTCCTAGTAATGCCCTTGATACATAAATAGCTATTATTAACTTAACTTTAATACAGAAATTATTACCTGCCGATGTCGCCATCGATGTTCAACATCAAAGTTTGACTTCAGCGTCGCATTCCTAAAACATATTAGGACATATGTTTATAAAAACTGTAATATCAAAAGTACATAATTAAATTTACTTATAAATACGAAATAAAACTTTTTAAACTGACGAGTCACTGTATTTAGACTTAAATGCGACTTGTAATTTATATTTAATTCATTAACTTTGTGCTTTATTCTCATGCAACATTAAAGTTGTATGTGCCTGTGTTGCAGTAGTCACTTTAAAGCTTAAATTAGTGCTTTATTTCATTAAAGCCTAGATTTACATTCAAAAGTTTTTGTCTTAAATATTCTACGACAAGCTGATTAACGCATGACCTAAAAGTTTTGGCACACAATATTTATCGTTTTTTTTAATGAAGAAATTTATTTAAACACTAACTAGTTTTCATAAATTACAACTCAATACTTAACTAAACTATACTATTGAATTATGTGGAGTGGCCCATTCTGCTCTACCAGACGCAAATTTCTTCGAATGTCTCTCATGAGGTCCTGGACGGAATTCAGTTCAATTTCTCTTAATTTTTCGTAAATGCACGTGGACTTCCACTTTTTGGGAGATTCAGACATGATATTCCCTGCTCGCACTCCGCTATTGTTCTATAAATGGTTCAGCGTGAAATGTTTTCGTTCTGGAATATTCGACAGATTTCAGCTTTGGGTATCCGTCCAACTAACTTGTAGATACTTTTTCTTATTTCTAATTTATACGACATCTTAAAGCGAAAACTTCAAAATAAATAAATCTCAACTGACAGTAAATAAAGTAAATAAACTTTTGTTTTCAAAGGCAACTTGATATTATTTTGTTTTTGTTAAAATTAAAGACAATGAGTTTGTGCCAAAACTTTTAGGACATACGTTAGCTAGAGTTAAAAATTTTTAGGCATCCCACTAAAAATTGACTTTTTGATTTTAATGTATCTAATAACATATTCTGGTAGTTTTATTGGTTAAAACTTATACCCCCGAACGGCTTTTAAAAATTTTAATTTTTCAAAAATTTATGAGTGATTTAAAATTTTGGGGACTTTTTTCTGTAAATTACAATATATTAGCAAATAATTACTGGATTTTGACAAAAATTGGATTGTGTGCTAACAAGGCTTTTTGTTATATCTTTTAAATAATAGAAATATTGAATATCCTTGGACCATTAAGCCATCCCAAAATGTTTGTCTGCCAAGGGGTTGAAACAGTCAAAACCATTTAGGGATTAAGGAAGTATATTCTAATAGGTACCCAAGCAGCAAATCTTTCTGGTCCTTTGCGAAAAACATTAGTAGGAATTTTTGTACCAGTTCTTTTCCACCACTAACTTTGGAAATAGTATATTACATTACAAGTGTGGAAAATGACTAATTTCACACGAGTGGGAATATTGTAGCACGAGGCGTTAGCCGAATGCGACAAACCCACGAGTGTAAGAAAGTCATTTTCACACGAGTACTGTACACTATTTTTCCTACGACCTCAATTTATTCACCAAAAAAAAAATGTTTGTCTTTACAGAAAAAATAAAAAACAATTGAGAACTTTGCAACACTAGGGTGATTTTTACTTTGTAACACTAGTGTGATATGTACTTTTCCTTACTGCTATATTCTACTGTTTTGACAATATTTTTACATCGAAAAATCACCTACCTAGAAGCATTATATATTACTTTTATCATTTTGGAATTTAAAAAGGCCCTCACTTAATAAAAATTGTATGGTTTGGTTAGGTAATAACGGTAATAGTTTAATACGGTTTTCTGCTATTTTAAGGTTTTTTTTTTAAGTATTGATACTAACATATTTTTGACTTTCTTTTAAATAAAACGTAAGTGGCGCATATCCAAAATATTCCGTTCTTGAAAAAATATCAGTAAAATTGGTAAAACGAGTTAATGAAACTGAACATCACATGTAAAATTAAGTAAAAATTACATTTATTCCTCATATTTTTAGGTTATAATATAAAAAATATGAAAATTGTAAATGCATTACGAAAAGTTCTAAAAGTAAGAAAAAAACGACTACTAAACGTCAGTTATACCATGCAAAATATGGAAAGCATTTGGCAACGTCGGAAAGGTCTGATTCTATTTATGAATGGATAAAAGAAAGTGGATTCATAAAGTGTGTATTGGCCTCAGGTTTACTTAAGGGATTAAAAAAAAAAGATTTAACTAGTTGTTTGAGTATACGAAGACAGAGAGAAAGGAATTTGATCTATAGGAGTTTTTTCTTTGGCGCTTTAGGAGTGTGCATGCTGAAAGGTAGGAGGGAGATTTTTAATTTGATCTACTTACCTGACAACACTGTGCCACTTAGCGAGCAGTCAGTAAAAGTTGTTTTTTGTGGTTATGTCTATTTTTGTTTATGTTTTATTTAAGATAAAAAAAGTAACGCAATATAAAATTCAGCTTTTACGAAATGACATAGGTTAAATTTTAATTTATTTACCCTTGGTACCTGGTACCTCCTAAAGCCACTATGAGTCAAACTTCATACTCATCCATCGATTCTGGCTATGTTGGAAGCATGCGCTGACAAACTTTCAGCTTTTACAAAATGACGAAAGTCTGCCGCTCATTGGCTGTTGGACTACAATACTCTTATTTTGTTTATGTTTTTCTCATCTATTATTGATACTATATACTATAATACTTAGAAACGGAATATGTTATGGTAGCAATAATACCTGCTATCACACCTAGGGCATTATAAGCGGGCATTATGATAATGCCCGCTTATAATGCCCTAATGCGCTAATATGGAAATTTTATTGCTTATCCAATTTTATTTCTCTCACAATAAAGATCAAGTTTATACAAACATTATGTATTAAAATAAAATCAATAACTTGCCAGTTCCTGAAAATATGCCATTAAAACGGTTTCGGTTATTTGAAGAATTGCGTTCGCATCTTTCCAAATACCAAATATGCCATACCCCCGATCATACTGTTGCCTTGATTTAACTGGCAAATGATTTTCGGTCGCTTTTATGGCCTTTTCTCTTATATTTTGTGGAATTTCTTCTATTTTGAGCAAATCGTTAAATAAAAAATGCCACCTGATTAACTGATAGAAACATCAAATTCAAACTTAACACCAGTCATTATCTACTTACGTATACAGGTACAGGTGCAACTTATTTTTATATCGCGAATAAATAATGTAATTAGTCATTGAAAAACTCTTTTTGGGTAAAACATAAAGCATTGTATGCACCACGGGCTTTACTGGACTATAATGCCCATCAGGTCGAAATCTTGCCCTCGGGCCATTTCGACCTTCAGGGCATTATAGTCCTAGTAACGCCCTTGATACATAAATAGCTATAAGGCCCTTATTCAATAATGTTCGAGCATATTTACACATTTTTACAAAAATAAATTAACCACTGCAAAATGCAAATTAAAAAATGAAAGTGAGTAAAAGTTAGGTTATAAAAAACCAAATTTTAAAACACCCTCTATCTAAAAAACAATTTACTTATTCATTTCTCAAGTATCCAAAACACTAAACTCGAAGTTCTTTAATTAGAACCAGTCGTAAAAGATTTCGGCTTGAATAACTTTAACTGCCGTCTATAATTTCTGGATGCTGTTTGAAAATAGAGTGGTTCATAATTTAGGCCCTATTTTGAGAAATAACTTATATAGCTGCGTAACTGTCAGCTAAACGAGTTAATGAAAATGGGGAGTAGCGCATACCAATTTTCAATTCATTACTTATCTCACAATTTACTATACAGGGTGTTTTACAGCTTATTCGATAAACTTTAAGGGCTAATTTTACAATAAAAATAAGAAAAAACTTTGTACGAACATATATAATTTTGTTTATCATATCCAAATATTATGGTAAATTGCAGTATTTTCATATTTGTACAGGGTGTCCCATTTTGGTTGTCCCTTATGGGAAACTTGGAAATCATAAGAGATATTAAAAATCCGATACCCCATCCTCGAGCTCTTTTTGGAGAAAACATTTATGGTAAATACAGATCATCGGTATCGCGAAGCGTTTCAGAGATACAGAGAGATTCTCGATTTTTCACTTTTTGAAAAGGTCCTGTAGCTTTGTTGTTATTACAGATACGAGAAAACTAATTGTACATTATACAGACCCTTTTTCCGTAGAATCCAGTGGCGTAGCCAAAAACATTTTTGAGCGGTCATTTTTAACATATGACCCAAACATGTTTTTTTATTAGGGACACCCTATAAATGATTAGGTAATTAAATTGCTTGTTTTTTTCTGATTAAAATAATATATCAAAGTAGGTGGTTTAATAAATTTTTTACGTCAAATATTGGAAAAATTATGATTTTAAAGACGCATTGCGGCTTCTATCTGATTTTTAAATTGTTTTATATTTTTGTTTTAAAAGGAATATGTCATCCCTTAGCTCAGGAGACATTTCTGTAGAAAAAGAACAAAAAATTAGTTTACAACAACAATAATAAACAAGTTATATTAATTAAACTTAAAAATTTATGAAGTTTTTTTGTAATTTTTGATTCTTTTATTTTTTTTTAATTTTTTATGAATTCTCCATGTCAACTTTACCAATAGGGCAAAAAAAAAAATTTAAAGTCCAAAAAAAAACGAAAAATTTTTGACACACACCAATTTTTAATTTTTGGGACACACTGTATCATTTATATATATATATATATATATATATATATATATATATATATATATATATATATATAAAGTGAACTTTACCTTTTATTAATGTATTTATATCAAGGCTCAAGAACCATTCACTTTTATATTATATCGCAGTTTGGGTGAAAAATACTGCTTTCAATATGATTTTTATCATATTTTTCAGTCACTGCTGTACGCCACCTACCTGGTTTTGGCAAAACTACTCATCCGAATTCTGCAAACCCGCAGACTGATGGGCGGCCAGTTTCCATAATGGTTTGTTGGCATAACAGTATGTTGCATTTTTAACTTTCGCCATATAACAACTAGATGGCGCACTTTTTACCTACCACCTTTAACCTCTCGATGCTATGGCTGGTTGTTTTTGAATTTCTTGGTGGGATGGCGCCACTGTCTGTATTTATTAGTTCTGAACGACAGAAAGAATATTTACAGTCAGTCGCGATTTCATCAAGGGTGTCTAGCGACCTGAAGCGGTTTGACAAGTCTTAACGAAGACGAAACACGTGTCACCGTCTTGGTCGGGCCCGGGGTATTCCATTTTCTTTTGGAGACTCCGTAATTTTTAAACAACCAACCATAGTAGCCGAATTCTTATAGGTTATTTTTTATTTATTTTTACAGTCATCGATGAGCCATATGCCCAAAGAACTTTACCTTTTATTAATGTATTTATATCAAGGCTCAAGAACCATTCACTTTTATATTATATCGCAGTTTGGGTGAAAAATACTGCTTTCAATATGATTTTTATCATATTTTTCAGTCACTGCTGTACGCCACCTACCTGGTTTTGGCAAAACTACTCATCCGAATTCTGCAAACCCGCAGACTGATGGGCGGCCAGTTTCCATAATGGTTTGTTGGCATAACAGTATGTTGCATTTTTAACTTTCGCCATATAACAACTAGATGGCGCACTTTTTACCTACCACCTTTAACCTCTCGATGCTATGGCTGGTTGTTTTTGAATTTCTTGGTGGGATGGCGCCACTGTCTGTATTTATTAGTTCTGAACGACAGAAAGAATATTTACAGTCAGTCGCGATTTCATCAAGGGTGTCTAGCGACCTGAAGCGGTTTGACAAGTCTTAACGAAGACGAAACACGTGTCACCGTCTTGGTCGGGCCCGGGGTATTCCATTTTCTTTTGGAGACTCCGTAATTTTTAAACAACCAACCATAGTAGCCGAATTCTTATAGGTTATTTTTTATTTATTTTTACAGTCATCGATGAGCCATATGCCCAAAGAACTTTACCTTTTATTAATGTATATATATATATATATATTATATTAATATTCTTCATATTATCCACCATAATTTCATGCTTATATATTCATAAATAAAATTGTAGGAAATTTTTAAAGTTAAAAATAAAAAAAAATCATTTTAATTTTTTAAGACACCGTGTATCATTTTATTATGCGTATTAATAATTTTATACATCATATATATTATTTACCAAAATTTTATACTTATATATTTATAAATAAAGTGGTAGGAAATTTTTAAATTTTTAAATAAAAAAATGCGTCTTTAAAATCATAATTTTTCCAATATTTGACGTAAAAAATTTATTAAACCACCTACTATGATATATTATTTTAATCAGAAAAAAACAAGCAATTTAATTACCTAATCATTTATAGGGTGTCCCTAATAAAAAAAACATGTTTGGGTCATATGTCAAAAATAGCAGCTCAAAAAATTTTTTGGCTACGCCACTGGATTCTACGGAAAAAAGTGTCTCTATAATGTGCAATTAGTTTTTTCGTATCTGTAATAACAACAAAGCTACAGGGCCTTTTCAAAAAGGGAAAAATCGAGAATCACCCTGTATTTCTTCGCTTCGCGATAGCGATGATCTGTTTTTACCATAAATGTTTTCTCCAAAAAGAGCTCGAGGATGGGGTATCAGATTTTTAATATCTCTTATAGTTTCCAAGTTTCCCATAAGGGACAACCAAAATGGGACACCCTGTCCAGTGCATAGGAATAAATTCTTTTGGCAAGAGGCCCTCTGAAATAGCTGCCTATTTACGTCTTCCAAACCCAGAACTTTACACGGGACATAGCTTTCGCCGTTCCTCAGCTACAATAATAACTAATTCTCGTGAAGGCATAGCGAATATTAAGACTTGGAGGTTGAAAGTCATCATTTGTTGCAGAAGGCTACCTAGCAGGCTTTACAATTTTTAAGACGGACTTATTAAACAATATATTATCCCAAGATTCATCTACCTTTGAACACAGCAACTCAACTCAAGGCCCATTGTACCGTCTTCTTGCAAGCAACACCCTGTACCTGTACCTGTAACGATGACCGATTCAATTGCACCTCAACGGCAATCTCCAACTCCGCAACTTACCCACAACAACTTGCCTCTGCGATTCATTTGCAAAATGCTACCAAGGGTTCTTTTACGATTAATGTCAATAATAATAATAAGCAGTAAAAATAAAAATAAATATTATCAAATGGTTGTTTAGTTTGACTTTTTCCACACAGACGTAGAAAAAATAGCGTTCCTAACACGTGCCGAAAGTGCTTTTATGCATTAGGAATTAGGAATAATATGTCATTCTTAAAGATTGTATACACAGCCCGAACAAAAAACAGCTGTCATCGCTGTAGGAATTACATTTAAACAGCCATGCGATATTTTAAAAATGATGAAACTTTTTAGATAGTATAATATACCGCAGTGAAGAAAAGTACATATCACCCTAGTGTGCAAAATTTTCAATTGTTTTCTTATCTTTTCTATCAAACAAACTTTTTTTTTATCTTTGGACAATCCACGAAGGCTGAAATACTAACGTACCGTGGATGTCTTAAGCAGGGTAAGAGGAAGTTTGTTAACACGGGACTTAAAAACTTGAAGATTTGGGGGAAGGAAACACCTCCGCTGGCAGTAGGTTTTACAGTCTAGAAACTCTAGGGATAAAAGAACGAACGAAATGGGAAGTTCGGGGCCTGTCCAATTGAACTGTATGGGGATCCATACGCGCGGCACCACGAGTTTCTCTGTTGGGAACTGCAAGAGGAGGGACTATACTGGACAATTCGTCGGAGCAGAAGCCGTAAAAGTATCTATAGAAGAGCGATAGATCTCCCACAGCTCGACGATGAGCAAGAGAATGAAGTCTTTGAGTAAGTAAAGGATCATTAATAAGACGAACAGCCCTTCTTTGAATGACATCAAGAATGCTGAGGATTGTAGGGGATGCCATTCCCCAGACATGAGAACAATATTCCAGAGAGGGTCGAATTTGGGACACATACAAAGTGTATAAATTGGAAGGAGAAAAATACTTTTGGCTCGGAAAAGAAATCCAAGCTTTTTTAAAGCCGCGGTGGCTATAGATACAATGTGTTTATGCCAGTTAAGGTTATTCTCAAATGTGATGCCCACAAGGTTAAATGTGTCCCCGCTCTGCAAAACCTGGCCACTTATAAGCAAAGGATGAGTGTTTGATAATTTTTTTCGCGACAAGGAACACGATTGAAGTGTAGTTTTAAGTTTGTTTTTTGTTTTTTGTTTGTGTACATTACTTGTGTAAAAATTACTTTCTTACACTCGTAGGATGTCGCACTCGACTGATGCCCAGTGCAGAAATATTCCCACTCTTGTCAAATTAGTCAGTTTCAACACTTGTAATGTAATGTACTATATCTATAGTTAAACCCATATTTATTTCATTCTTAAAGCGATGCCGCCAAGTACACAAAAATGATAAAGCAAATAAACCCTTTTGTGAACAATGATTTATTGCAGCAAAAAATATTCAACCCGATGACTACGCCACGCGTTACAGGATTTATGGTACGCCAGAAACGAAATAAGAGGATGTTTTTAAGTACGTGATAGTGTTCTCGCAATTTTCATAATGAAATAAATATGGTCTTAACTGTACTAATAGAGATATTGTTTACTCTTTTCTAAATATATCTTTATTGCATGCAGTGTTCTATTCCCATGCCACTTAAAACTTGTGTATACTTGCATAGCCGTAGTCACTTTTAGTTTAAATTACTGCATTATTATACTGAAGGCGGAATTTATATTCTAAAGTTTTTGCCTTAAATATTCTCTTGCAAGCAGACTTTACTCAACTTTTGAAATAATTACTACACTTTCAAAATTATAGGAACTTTTCCTATTTCTGAATAGCAAATGATTTTGCCACAAGCTACCCAGCTAAACTTAGAGCTCCTTTTTGGATTACAGCCACTTTAATTTTCAATCTATTTTAATAATATTTTAGTTACAAAGATATAATTTAAACGTATAGTTATACAGAGCGATTTAAAAATGGACTACGGTTATTATACAGGGTGGCCCACCATATTCGACACGGTCTGTAGCTGGATAACCATGGTGTTTAAAAAAATACTGGAACATATACAGGTCGGATAAGACCACAGTATAAAATTATTTTAGTCTATACAGGTTATCTCAAAAAGTTTGACGTATCAAAGTTATATTTTTTTAAAATGAAATAATCCTATATTTTATGACGGTTTTAGATTGTACTTTAAAAATAACTCAAGTTTGTTTATAGTACTAAGTGTCTAATTTTATTCGTTTTTGTGATATTTGATTTTTTTGAAAAATGCAGAGATAAAATT
Organism: Listronotus bonariensis; assembly: GCA_014170235.1. Lineage (NCBI taxonomy): Eukaryota > Metazoa > Arthropoda > Insecta > Coleoptera > Curculionidae > Listronotus > Listronotus bonariensis. The sequence goes on from JACEGR010007628.1 coordinate 32,541, forward strand.
AAATTGATTTTACTTTAACACTTTTAACACTTTAAACTTTAAAATGTGTAACAAGTTACTGTATAACGAAGACAATCCATGTATTCAACACCAAAACGTAAAAACTTCAGGCTTTAGGAATCTTCACTCACAGCGCTGAGCCCCGCAGAAGAAAAAGCCCCAATTTAGCGTAAATCTTTTCTGATCCCCAAGGGTACAGCTACGCTCGTACGACGCCTTTAGTTGCCTACCCGGGAAGTCTATGTAGACTTCTACGTAAACGTGAACCGCACTACTCGAGGACCGCGGAAAGAGTCCACCATAAAATAATAAATAAATAAAGAAACAGCACATAACATAAGAAAAATTAAAAACGACGGAGAAAGACAGCAGCACTCACCAAGTATTTTGGGTTGCCTGGCGAAATGTTTTGTTTAGTTGCCATTAGGCGGCTACAGCTAGGAGTTGACCTTTTACTATTGTATTTTGCGTATTCGTTCTTCTTCTTTTGGTCTCAAGGCATCGTGCATGTTTATTCAGAAAATCCGGTCATAAAATGCACTGACCGTGTGTAGTTTTTGTTGTTTGAATTGATTATTAGGGAGTTTTCGCATAGTAATAGATTTGAACTTTTTGTTTGTCGTGATGTTAGGATTAATTGCTTGCTATTATTTTTGTATTTTATTACAAATTAGGGGGTCATTGACCGAATGACTTTATGGACGAGCCGCGCCTGGTAAACAGATTAAAACCAATAAAAAACAAAAATTAGATATTTTTCTCCTTATAATCATTATCTGAATAAAAAGTACTTCACTCTTTGGCATTTTTTATATATTTTTAGTTATAGAGCGCCCTGTATATTCAATTTAAAAATTTTTGGGTTATTTGTCTTCTTGTATTCTGGGATCCACTGTAGATGAAATATACACACACTCTATACCGTTGTGGTAGAAGTAGCTGTTAAACCCCCTATTTTTTTGTGCTGTAACTGCCACTTTACTCGTACTGTTGGCATCATAAAAAATAGGTGGTTCCCAAAAAAAAAAGAGTTTAGATTTGCTAATCAGCATTTTAAAAACCTCCTTTCACAAAATTTAAAATAAAATGGACAATGAGCACAAAGAGTAAAACGTTACCTTATTTTTAATAAATTACTTTTTTTGTGCTTGTATACTTTAAAGCTAATCAATTTCGCAACTTTGCTAATCTCCTTAAGCTCTTCCCGCGAATCGTGTCACTGACTTTCAAAACACTGACTACTTTGTAGCTAAAATCGCAGTGAAAGCAAAATTTATATTGAAAAGTTTTTAAGTTTTAAAGTTTAAATCTTCTTTAAGAAGGCGTTTCTACTTAACTTTTAAAATAATAAAAACTTTTTTTTACTTATTTGTAAATAGTTCACACGATTTTAACACAATGCAAATGGTGGTATTGGCTGTATTGGATTGTTTAATGTAAATTTGATCTTATTTAATTTTAAGCGCCCAATTTAACTTGACCTCTTTTTAACACGCTTTTATTAACTTGGGTTGTAACTATCTACCAATCTGGCTATGTAACGGAATCTTTGAAACTTTGCACACGTATCAAGGAAACATGACAATGCAATAATCTGCAAACAGTATCCCGTTATCTTTTTTGGATCGCCAGGAAAAAAATTCCATTATATTATAAAACAACACCTAGGTTGCCATCTGTTGGCAACATTTCAAACTTTGCTATTAAATGAAGAAGAAATTTTTTAGTGGGTTGCAATATATTGGCAACGGTCCAAACATTGCCTGGATTGCCATCTGTTGGCAAAATTTCAAACTTTGCTACTTAATGAAGAAGAAATTTTTTAGTGAGTTGCAATCTGTTGGAAAAATTTTAAAATTTGCCACCTTGTTCATTAAAAAATTTTTTCGCCATTTTGTCAAGAGTAGCAGAAACTAAAAATGAAAATAATTAATAGTTTAAAAAACTAAAAACACGCTTTATATGCAACCGAACTAAAATTAGAAAATAATTTTTCATTAAAAAATATTGTCATTTCATAGTAAAAGCGTGGGGTGATAAATATATTAAATGTTATAATTATTATATTTGCAAATATCTATGATGGAAAAGTTATGAAAAAATAGTAAAATGCACCCCACGCTTTTACTATGAAATGACAATATTTTTTTTTAATGAAAAATTATTTTCTAATTTTTAGTTCGGTTGCATATAAAAGCGTGTTTTTTTAGTTTTTTTAAACTATTAATTATTACATTTGTAAATCGTGGAATATGCTGTTTTCTAATTTTATAATATTCTGTAATTGGGAATTCAAATTAAGAGACAAAATGTTGTAACAAAGTCAATCAGCTGAAACAAGATTAAAAATGGCAAAAATATTTACCATATTTAGAGAAATTATCCGATATTTGGTTTATGTTTCGGCCAGAAGCAAGCCCGTTTAAAAAAGGGAATTAAATTAAAATAAACCTAAATAACATACAGAGTAGTTACCACGCATACGCGTGGAACCACGAGTTTCTCTGGTGCGAACCGTGAGTGTAGGAACTATTCTGGACAATCATTTTGAGCAGAAGTTATGGAAGTACCTGCAAAAAAGCGATAAATCTCGCACAGCCCGACGATGGGCAGAGAGGGAAGCCTTTCTGTAAGTGAAAGATCATTAATGAGACGAATAGCTCTTCTTTAAATGGAATCAAGAATGCTTAGGGTTGTGGGGGGCGCCATGCCCCAGATATGAGAACAATATTTCAAGGGAAGTCGGATTTGGGACAAATATAAAGTGTACAAATTAGAAGGAAAAAATACTTTTTGGCTGGAAAGAGAAATCCAAGCCTTATTGAAGCTGCCGCGGCTATAGATACAATGTGTTTATGCCAGTTAAGATTACTATCAAATGTGGCATCCACAAGATTAAGGGTGTCTTTGCTCTGTAAAACTTGGCCGCTCATAAGTAGGGGATGAGAATTTGATGACTCTTTTCGCGACAAGGAACATTATTGTGTTTTGGATGCATTAAAATGGACGAGATGTTTGGCGCACCAATCCAATATTAAATAAAGATCCTGCGAAAGAGATAGCTGCATTGCTCTGCGTTTGTTTTCCAAATCAGGTTTAGTGATGGGTTTAGGAACCGAAAAACTGGAGTGAAGGGTACTATCGTCGGCGAAACTATGAATGGAATTAGTTGTGGACGAGAGAAGGTCGTTAATGGTAAGAAGAAACAATGACGGTGCCAGAACTAAGCCCTGAGGCACCCCAGCATTTACTTGGTAAAAGCTTAAAGAATGGCCGTCCACAATAACTGATATACGTCGATCAGATAGATAACTAAAGAGCCAAGTACAGAGTTTAGTTGAAAGACCATAGGAGGGAAGTTTATTAAGAAGTGCAGCATGCCAGACCTGCTCAAAAGCTTTGTATATATCAAGAGCAACGATCTGGGACTCACCTAGAAACTCAAGAAACTTATTCCAGCAGTGTGATAGGAAGGAAAGAAGATCTGCTGTAGATCTTTTGTGGCGAAATCCATCTGCCTGTCATGCAAAATTTTGTGTTTTTGACATTGACAGGCTGGGTTAAAGCGCCGTTTCCATATATGAATGTATGAATATTCGTGGTGTACTCCTAAAAAAACCCCTAAAAAGGTTTTAAAAGTGTTCTTTTCACGAACTTCATTTAGGTAATTACTATCCCAGGGGCTATTACAAACGGATGTGACTTGATCTATTTTATAAATAACTTAAATTACGTATACAAACCTCCAATTTATCTTCCTGATGATGAGTTTACCTTTTACTAAAACGACCAAATAATTGATGGCTCAACTGGAGATTATTACCGTCCACATGGAAGCAAAACGATGAAAATCAATATGGGAAAGTTTCAAAGCCACGGATTGCGATAAAGGGGAAGATTCTCAGTTAGTTTGTCAATCGTATACAGGATCAAAGAGGAAATGTTCACGTCCAATTAGTGACGGTACAAATTTACATCGTCCTTTAATACAGGTTATGTGGAAGGTTAAAGGATCTATATGTCTTTGAGCTGTGCATTTGATTATATCTTTGAAAGCAATAAATAGGCTGCATTTTCCGATATTAGTAGTTTATGAAATAGTATACCGGGTGCCGACGAGATTGCTAGAAAGCTATTTATTTAGTGTTTTGAAATTTTGTCGTATAAATAGTTGTATAAGATGCAGATTTCTGATGTTTCAGATATCATGTGGCATATTCGGTTTTACCGGGAGCGCTTCCAACTCTGCTACTTTAAAAGGAACACCTATACAGTGTGTCGATAATTGATAGGGTATGTATTGGGATATTGGAAACTATAAGAGGTAAAAAGATGGTGAAATGGGGAAAGTTGTGGGCCATTTGATGGTTAATTTAATGCCGTTTTGATGGCGGTTGTATCTTGGTTGGTTTTGAGTTATTAAAAAAAAAAGGTGAAAAAAGCGATAAACTTTCAGACGATGGGAAAGTTTTCTAGACAGGGCTTTAGTCAAGTACAGCCACCACCAAGAGTTCGCAAATATGCTTTTCCTACGAGTTGCACATACGATTTTTCTCCGATTTAAATAATTCTTTAATTTTCGTTTAAGGCAGCATAGAATACAAGTTGAATAAATATAAACATTATAAATATTTGTTGTAGGAATAATACGTTACTATGATATCTATCACATTGTCATGTATTGTTGCTTGACTTCAACAAACGACATCAGTAAATATTGAAACTATAAAAAAGATAAGCGTTTGTGAAAAATATTTCCGGCCATGGTCGAAAAGTATATTGCCTAGCGACACCATTACCTACCGGAATAATGCTTTTTAGAGGTAAGAAAACGAATTGGAAATATGTAAATTTTTGTTGAATCGAAGATAAACATAAATTCGGAAATCTACATACTTTGAATAACTTTTTTACCTTCAAAATGCACTATCGCAGGTAGAAGGTGTTGCTAGGCAATGTACTTTTTTAATTTTTTTCTATATATATATATATATATATATATATATATATATATATATATATATATATATATATATATATGTATGAAAAAAAAGGTAAAGTTCTTTGGGCATATGGCTCATTAATGACTGTAAAAATAAATTAATAAATAATACCCTGTAATATATATATATATATATGAACAGTGGTTTTTTCCGGTTTTCAATCCGTTCGTTTGTAGGACATTCTTTACGACGTTTCGCCAACATCTCAGTAGTTGGCATTATTAAGTGTTGCTTCCTTGACGGTTGCTTGACTTGGTTTAAACCAAGTTGAAAAAAATGTTATTGGAAGTAGCATTATAAGCAACTAATGAATTTTTTTTCTGTGAATTTTAAAAATATTGGTAGATAATACAAAATCTTTTAATTTTGTGCTTTTTTTCAACAAATTTACATTTTGCAATAACGGCTTATTAAAAAGGCATAGCTATATCACAGCCTACTTACATTTAAATAGACATTTGGAATAAAAATATGTTAAAACGGAATTTACTTAAAAAATAAAATATAGGTATAGGCAACCTATACACCATTTGAAAGAGCATTTGGTTTGTCATTATGTGGTGTAAAAAAATAAAGGGTGTTCCATTTAAAATAAGAGAGATATTGCTATTTGACTTTCTAAAAAATTGAAATTATTTTTTGATCACCCTGTATAATCTATGATCTCGATATGACCTACGTATGATAAGGCAGACTTTTCCTAATCTTGTAACAAATTTTAAAGTTTAAAGAGTTTATATTGTTAAAATAAAATTAATTTAATTGCACCCCTGCATTTTGAAAAAAAAATCAAATATTGTAGTCCTTTTATTGATAAATATATAACCATTTTATTGATAAATATATAACCCATATTATTAATTGCTTTATGGAAATAAGTTATTTTCCAGACCAGTGGAAAATATCTATCGGAAAGCCCTTAGCAAAAGTTTCAAACCCGGCTACTTTTAATGACCTTCGAATTATAAGCATTCTTCCCACTTTGTCTAAAATTTTTGAAAGATTTTTATATAATCAAATGTATCTGTACCTTATTGATAATAAAATAATACCTGACATACAGTGTGGATTTCGAAAGGACTTTGGTACTGTGGTAGCTCTGATAAATGTGATTGATGATATTATTCGTTCTTCTGATAAGGGATTGAGCAGTATGTTGATTCTTTTAGACTTTTCAAAGGCATTTGATACAATAAATCATTCACTGCTTATTTCGAAATTGAAGTATTATGGGTTTGATAGTGCTGCTTATTTTCTCATACAGTCCTATTTAACCAGAAGGTATCAAAAAATATATTCAGACAATAAATATTCGGATCAGGTTGGGGTGTTTTCAGGTGTACCTCAGGGTTCCATTTTGGGTCCATTGCTTTTTCTGGTGTATACTTCAGATATTTTAAAATCATTGACTTATTGTAGTGTGCAAGCGTTTGCGGATGATACACAAGTTTATTGTTCTTTTGACGCTAAGGACTGTGGGGAGGTTGAGTTAAATGTGAATAGAGATTTAAAGATTTTGAGTGAACTGTCCGTTAGTCATAATTTGCATCTGAATCCGTTAAAATCAAAGGTGCTTATTTTTGGAAGTAAAAATAAAAAGAGAATTCTAGAAAACGAAATTAACGTGCAAATAAATGGCTCAAGATTAAGTGTGGTTAATGTTGCAAAAAATTTGGGATTATTGTTAGACACACAGTTAAGGTTTAGGGAACACTTAAAAAATATTTTTCAAAAAACGTATATTTCTTTAAAATTATTATACAATAATAGGCAAATTTTAAGCAAAGGTCTAAGAAGAAACTTGTGTGAATCCCTTGTTTTATCAAACTTTAATTATTGTGACTTTGTGTATGGTTTTTGCCTTGACCAGGAAGGCAGGTCACGGATACAGAAGGTTCAGAATATGTGTGTACGTTTTGTGTATGGAATTAGAAAATATGATCACGTTTCTCACTTATACTCTGAAATAAAGTGGTTAAAAATGGATGAACGTAGAAATCTTCATTTTTGCAGATTCTTATTAAAAATATTTAATAATCCTTCTTCTCCGGTATCGGTTAGGGAACGCTTAACTTTTCGTCGGGATATACATGACAGAAATATTAGAGATATATATAGGCTAACAATGCCACATCATCAGAGTGCCATTTTTCGGCGCGGATTTACTTATAATGCCGTTCGGCACTACAACTCAATACCCCTGAATTATTATATCTTAAATTATCTACCTTTAACTATAGGTATAAAAGGCATTTATTGGACCGTCAACATAACAATTAATGTATTTTAAACATTCCTTTGAATGAAATGATTGATGGCGTGTCGTCTTGTTTTATTTTAAAGTGCATGCTCGCTGAATGATATTTTTTAATATTTATTCATTTTAGATTTTAGTTTACTTTAGGTAACTTTGTTTATTTTAAGTACTTATTAAATTAATAATAAAATTATATTTTTACTCTTTGCCTTGGCCTGGTTCAGTAGAGTAGCTAATAAAGCTAGACTGCGCCAGGCTTTGGCAATTGATTTTAATTTTTTTCCCACTGTATATTATTAGTATTAATAAAAGGCATTTATTATTATTATTATTATTATTAAATATCACAAAAACGAATAAAATTAGACACCTGGTACTATTAACAAACTTAAATTATTTTTTTATGTAGAATCTAAAACCGTCATAAAATATAGAGTGTTTCATTTTAAAAAATATAACTTTGATACGTCACACTTTTTGAGACATCCTGTATAGAATAAAATAATTTTATACTGTAGCCTTATCCCACCTGTATATGTTTTGGTATTTACTTTTTTAAAAACCCCATGGTTAGACCGTGTCGAATATGGTGGACCACCCTGTATATATATATATATATATATATATATATATATATATATATATATATATATATATATATATATATATATATATATATATATATATATATATATATATATATATATATGGCCCACCATATTCGTTGTTAAGATTTTATTTTACTGGACTAAACAGTATTATAAAACATTAAGATGCAAGTAAAACAATGAAATACTATGCGAAATTTAAACAAGTTTTAACTTGCATTCAGTTACACGTTATCCATAAGAGCTTCATGTATACCTCTCACAGTTTAATTATTTGAGGAAGAGCACTATCTCCACAGGAAATTACCGGATCCATTAAGCAATATTACATTTAATTGCATAACTTTGTGTCGGTCTGGGATTATATTTTAACTTAAAATTAAAGTTAGTAGTTATAAGTTAGTCAATGCCATAACTATGATATTTAAACGTGCAGTACACATACGTTTCATTTTATCCATGGCCTTTACCCAAACGGCAAAATAATTGGAAGTTCCATCGAAGCGCTTTGCTGTCCTCGGCAAAGCAATGAAAAGCAATAGAGAAAAGTTTCAAAGCCACGGATTGCGATAAACAGGGACATTCTCTCTATCCGTTTGTCAACGATATATAAGATCAAAGAGCCAAGCTCTACGTCCAATTAGTAGTAGCGTAAATTTACATTGACCCTCTGTGTGCACTAGGTGTACGTAGTGGAGATAACTGTATACTTACAAAGAGATGACGGTTCTGAATTAATTCTAGGAGACTTTGATTGAAGACATTTATATTATATAATTTTAATAAAACATATGTGTCTATTTATACAGTAAGTAGAAAAATTCGTAAGTTAAAAAAATTATTCTTAAGCTATATAAGCTATTTAGAAAAACACAAAATTTTGCACGACAAACAGTATAGACTTTGCCACAAAAGATTTACAGCAGATCTTCTTTCCTTTGTATCACATTGCTGGAATATGTCTCTTGAGTTTCTAGGTGAGTCCCAGATCGTTGCTCTTAATATATCCAAAGCTTTTGATCAGGTCTGGCATGCCGCACTTCCTAATAAACTTCCCTCCTATTGTCTTTTAACTAAACTCTGTACTTGGCTCTCTAGTTATCTATCTGATCGACGTATATCAGTTATTGGGGACGGCCATTTTTCAAGCTTTCACCAAGTTAATGCTGGAGTACCTCAGGGCTCAGTTCTGGCACCAACATTATTTCTTCTTTACATCAACGACCTTCTCTCGTCCACAACTAATTCCATCCACAGTTTCGCCGACGATAGTACCATTCAGTTCAGTTTTCAGGTTCCTAAACCCATCACTAAACCTGAGTTGGTAAACAAACGCAGAGCGATGCAGATATCTCTTTCACAGGATCTTAATTTAATATTGGATTGGGGCGCCAAAAATCTCGTCCACTTTAATGCATCCAAAACACAATCATGTTCCTTGTCGCGAAAATGGTCACCAAATACTCATCCTCTACTTATGAGCGGCTAAGTTTTAACTTGGCAGAAACACATTGTATCTATAGCCACGGCAGCTTCAAAAAAGCTTGAATTTCTCTTTCGAGCTAAAAGTATTTTCCTCTTCTAAATTATACACTTTATATGTGTCCCAAATCCGACTTCCCTTGGAGTATTGTTCTCATATCTGGGGCATGGCGTTTCCCATAACCCTAAGCATTCTGGATTCTATTCAAAGAAAAGCTATTCGTCTTATTAATGATCCTTTACTTACAGAAAGGCTTTCCTCTCTTGCCCATCGTCGGGCTGTGGGGTACTTCTGGTTAGTTCTGGTTAGAATCCTAACCAACTAGGCTATTTCACCGCTAATCATTGGTTTATACAATTAACATGTAAAAGTAACAGTTATAAATAATTTAAATATTAATTAATTAATTATTATTAATTGTAGAAGACCTATGCTGGCAGATGTTGTTCACTTGCATTCACTACATTAAAATCTGCCTAGAAAATGTTATTTCATATAATTTACAGATGAGGGTATATTTTCTTAATGCCGAATCTTAGACTATAACTTACTTTTTAAGGTATATTTTTAAATGACAAAACTTGGGATAAATTTCACGAACCACCTAAAAAAAATATTTTTTTGTTGGCCTAACTTTTAGATATTTAACTTGTTTGTTAACTGAACACTAAAACTAATTTGTCTTGGTACAATACTTACTAATGACTGAAGTTGTAAAGTAAATAAAAATACGGAACAGATTTCGTAAGGATTATCCATCAGGAAAACGCGAAGCGCCTCAGGAAATCGTTAAAAGTTTCATGGAGACTTGTTGACAGGGAAAGTTTTTTCATGATATTAGAAAACTATTATATTGGGTTTTAATGGAAAATAAATAAGCCTTTAGTGATGTTTCTTAACTTCTTCTGAAAGACTTTCAGGGATTTTTGTACGTATCTCTTTTAGTTGCTCTATAATAATAAGAAAGTTTATTTACGGTATTTGGGTTTTATGTGGTGTATCTGAAAAAACAAATTTGGCACAAATTTTTTGTCCTAAAGAAATATGGCGGTAAAATAGTAAATACAACCGTGACTTTAATCATAGAGCGTCTATAAAATTTTAATAGCTATTTATGTATCAAGGGCGTTACTAGAACGATAATGCCCTGAAGGTCGAAATAGCCCGGGGCCTCTGGCCCGAGGGCTAGATTTCGACCTGATGGGCATTATAGTCCAGTAAAGCCTGTGGTGCACACAATGCTTTATGTTTTACCCAAAAGAGTTTTTCAATGACTAATTACGTTATTTATTTGCAATATAAAAATAACTTGCACCTGTACCTGTATACGTAAGTAGATAATGACTGGTGTTAAGTTTGACTTTGATGTTTCTCTCAGTTAGTCAGTTGGCATTTTTTATTTAACGATTTGCTCAAAATGGAAGACATTCCACAAAATATAAGAGAAAAGGCCATAAAAGCGACCGAAAATCTTTTGCCAGTTAAATCAAGGCAACAGTATGATCGGGAGTATGGCATATTTGGTATTTGGAAAGATGCGAACGCAATTCTTTAAATAACCGAAACCGTTTTAATGGCATATTTTCAGGAACTGGTAAGTTATTGATTTTATTTTAATACATATGTTTAACAAACTTTATAAGGATATATAGAAGAAAGTATTTCATCCAAAAACAAAGTAGCCAAAATGATTGCCAATTCAGTTAATTCCGAGGTTAATTCCGTATCGACTATTGAAAATTCTTTAATGGACTGTTCTTCTATACAAAATAGCGTTATTGCTACCATCGCTGCAACCATCACAAAAAACACCGGACATTTCAAAATTGTTATTTTTATTTTGGAAATAAAGTTTAATTTTTAGTATTGTTTAAAGAAAAATTATTTTTTGTATAAACTTGATCTTTATTGTGAGAGAAATAAAATTGGATAAGCAATAAAATTTCCATATTAGCGCATTAGGGCATTATAAGCGGGCATTATCATAATGCCCGCTTATAATGCCCTAGGTGTGATAGCAGGTATTATTGCTACCATAACATATTCCGTTTCTAAGGTATTACAGATCAATAATAGATGGGTAAAACATAAATATTGTATCGAAGTTACTAGATTTTGACTTTATTTTATTAGAAATTATTATTTTGTTTTCTTAATTCCGTTATTCGTCATGAAAAATAACCGTTTTTTTTTTGTATAGTGAAGAATTAATCACGGGAACTCTATTTTTATTATTAAATTTGTTACGCGAAACCGCAAAATACTTAATTAATGAAAACGAAGTAACCGTACTGCCGAATGTCGCGCCGGTGATGTCCGCGAGACCTCGTGAGACTCGCTGTCCCACTCTGAACAGTCTGAGATGACGCGTAAAGAGTGTGGAATTTGGTTATTTAAAGAGCTGTAAGCGGTACGATTGGAGTTGTTAAAGAATAGACAAGAATGCTGATCAGTTTCGAATCGTTCCCGAGAACAGGTTCCGTAAACCTGTTCAGTTGTTCATCTGTTCTTTTAACAATGAGGTGGAGACTGGACATATTAGGCATTAATCTATTCTCTTCCTTGTTCACCCGTTCACCGTTCATCCTTATCGATCGAAACTATTCCAAACATGCATTAAAAACACCATAAGCCTTCCATGAACAACATCGCACCGCGAACGTTAGCGTGACCAGTTCAAGCACTTCAAGCTCAAAACCTGGTTTGAATTTCTTCGATCCAAAGGAACGAGAATAGCCAATATGGTCCACGCGACCAAACGTAGATCACAGAACCAATGAGAACAGCGAACACAAAAACTAAAATGCGCGTCCATTCCTCACTCGTTCGGTTCGAAAAGAACAGGCTGTTCAGTTCTCTTTAAAGAACGGTTCACTGAACAGGCTACCTCTGAACATGTTCTTAAGGACTATTCCGTTCTTTTCATAACAACTCTAGGTATGACAGGCAGAACCTCACCTCTCGAAAACCAAGCTAATGATCAATCCAGTGGCGTCTAGAATTTGCGCATTTTATTTTGCATTGTTTTGGAAGTGATATTTGTTGAAAGATGTAATTCCAAATGTTTTTTTATTTAAAGTAAAAGAATTTACAACTTAATAATAATTAAAAACTGTTGTTTAAACGGTTGTTCTACTAATACAATAAACTGTATATCTCCGGCACTGAACAACATGGCCGAAAAATGGGAGATGTGACGTCATAACACGTCAAAGCAATATGGCCGAATGTCGCGACCCTATATAGACCGACTTTACGTGAGACCCGCAGTCCCACTGCCGAAAAATCTGAGATGACGCGTAAAGAGTGGGGAATTTGGTTATTTAAAGAGCTGCACGCGGTACGACAAGCAGAACCTCACGTTCTCAAAAACCACCACCAGCAGCAGCCGAGACATTTTTTTAAATAATTAAAATAACCCAACTTCTTTTACTGGGTGATCTCATTTTCATGTCACTTAGTTTAATTTGTAACTCATCCCCCTTTAAATTTTAAAATTAGACTCCGACAGAAGCGTGAATTGCAAGAGAAAGACCGTTACCCTTTGCTGAAGGTATTAGTCTAGTTTAAATAAATTGATACAGACAAGCGACTGTCAGTATCGGTTTGTTACAAGTTTTCCTTCCTACATTAGGCATTAATAATAATACATATTAAGTAAATAAAGGAAAATCTGTTGGTAATTGTTTACCAGTCAGTATATTTTATTTATTTTTTTAACTAGTAACTTTGTGAAACAAAGTGTCTCTTCATAAAGAGTCCTGCTTGATGAAAAAATACATTTCCACAAAAATATTTGTATGTTGGATATAATATAGCAAAGTGACCACACGTCCCAATTTTGGCGGGACAGCCCCGCTTTTTGGGGGACTGCCCCGCGTCCAGCCGATTTTTAAAAATGTCCCGATTTTTGGTGAGGCTCGGTGTAAACATAGAAAAGAAAAGATTTTCGCTGAGGTAAGGGAGGGAAGTTTGTTAAATGTAATAAAGCGCTCATAAAGCTCTAACTAGATTAACTTTATGGAGTTCAGTAGCGTCTTGGTGGGCAAAACAGCCAATATTATTAAGGAAAAAATGTACGCCACAGGATTTTAATAAAGTTTTTATATTTTTCTCCTATAAAGCAACCAAAACATAAGTTTTTCTTGTTATTTTTTATCCGGCTTTGTATTCAAGATATTTATAAAATGCCGCTTTTTAAAAAATAATTCACGCCCTGTATCTCAGAAACGGAACAGCTCCGAATATATGGTTATAGGAACTTTTTTATTATAAAATGACATAAGGTACCACCCTTTAAAGTTTTGTATCGTGGTTAAGAAATATCATATAGTATCATAATTTGAAAACAAGTCTTTTTTAGGCCACCCTGTACATCCAACATAGAAATTGGTGAAATAGATGGCGTTGTCAGAGTGACATGTGTTTGCAGTGTGCAGCCAAAGTTTTTTTTTAATTTTGAGTTAAAATAAAGTGTTTTTTTATAAAGCGGATTCTGTATGGTGATTTATTGTGTTCTCTGACCGTTATATCATACAATTGCATCCTTGTGTTCGCCAGTGTTTTATGGAAGAGTCTTTTTCAGTCAGGTCGCTTTTTGGAGGTTAGTTTCTGTCTCAAACATCAACAAACATGGTTCTGTCAGATAACGATATTGAAAAGATCAAGGGCATTTTCACGGACCGATTTCTTGAATCGGTTGCTGATAGAGTCGCCAATATTTTGGACAAAAATATGAAGTTAAACTCAAAGAACAGGAGCAAACGATCTC
>JACEGR010007629.1:0-46657 GCA_014170235.1 Listronotus bonariensis
CCACCCGGTGGCCGAATGCTCCCTAGGGGTGGGGCGCATTCGGCCACTTGTAACTTTTTTTGGGATTTTTTTAGTACCTAAACGGTCGAATATTTTAATATTTTTGCATTTGTTATGTGGGTAATAGTCCAACAGAGGTAATAAATATCTTTTCTTGGGTAATTGCTCATTAAATATAATTATTTTTGCAAATATAAAATAAGGGGCCGAATGCTCCCCGCCTTCCCTACGCCAGAGACGAAATAAGCAAATGTTTTTTAAGTACGTGGTACGTGTTTTCGCAATATTTTTATTTATTTATCTAAAAAAACATGAAATCAGGCTCTGTCAGAGGCTATGTGCTTTCGAAAAGTTTTGTTTACTTTATTATTTTTTGTGTACTTGGCGGCATCGCTTTCAGAATGAAATAAATATGGTCTTAACTATAACATACTTAAGCGTCGCTTTCATATATAGCGGTATGAGTTTTGAGGGATGGCTTGTCGAAAGGAACGCCCCTAAATAGGTTTTAAAAGGGTTCTTGTCATAAAGTCAATTTTATTACCGGTCCACGCACTATAAGGTTTTTTCGTAATATTACTAACAAAAAGTTTCCCATATGACGCCAACTTACGTAGACACACTGTAGGAATCTAGTTCTAAATTAATATCTTTTTTTTGTATTTTGTTTTTATATCTTATATTTAACTTTAATTAGATGTCACGGTATCCGGTTCTTAGAGAAGCAGTAGAAAGAATAATATCCACTGAAATACATAAGAGGGAACAGTTATGCAAGGACCAAATTAAGTTGTATGTAGATTGTCAGCTTAGTTACATGAATACCAATCACGAAGACTTTATAGGATTTGCGAAGTTAGTATTTTAAATTATTATCTTTTGCTCTGTAAACTTTGCGTATTTAAAAATGCAAATAAACTGAATAAAAGTAACTAAACAATTTCAAATCTTCGCAAAAACCAAAAAACTCTTATTCCAAATAAGTACGTGTTCTCTTTATTTTGCAAATAAAAGAATAATTTTATCTGACACTAAAAAACATGTAGGATTCTTTATAACCAGGATATACAGGGGTTCCAAGACTTTTGGCGTTGTGTGTAGTTTTTTATTTACTTTAGCAATTCTATTTTTTTATTTGTTTTTTATTTTTTATTTGTTTATTTTTTGAGCAAATATAATAATTTAAAATACTAACTTCGCAAATCCTATAAAGTCTTCGTGATTGGTATTCATGTAACTAAGCTGACAATCTACATACAACTTAATTTGGTCCTTGCATAACTGTTCCCTCTTATGTATTTCAGTGGATATTATTCTTTCTACTGCTTCTCTAAGAACCGGATACCGTGACATCTAATTAAAGTTAAATATAAGATATAAAAACAAAATACAAAAAAAAGATATTAATTTAGAACTAGATTCCTACAGTGTGTCTACGTAAGTTGGCGTCATATGGGAAACTTTTTGTTAGTAATATTACGAAAAAACCTTATAGTGCGTGGACCGGTAATAAAATTGACTTTATGACAAGAACCCTTTTAAAACCTATTTAGGGGCGTTCCTTTCGACAAGCCATCCCTCAAAACTCATACCGCTATATATGAAAGCGACGCTTAAGTATGTTATAGTTAAGACCATATTTATTTCATTCTGAAAGCGATGCCGCCAAGTACACAAAAAATAATAAAGTAAACAAAACTTTTCGAAAGCACATAGCCTCTGACAGAGCCTGATTTCATGTTTTTTTAGATAAATAAATAAAAATATTGCGAAAACACGTACCACGTACTTAAAAAACATTTGCTTATTTCGTCTCTGGCGTAGGGGAAGGCGGGGAGCATTCGGCCCCTTATTTTATATTTGCAAAAATAATTATATTTAATGAGCAATTACCCAAGAAAAGATATTTATTACCTCTGTTGGACTATTACCCACATAACAAATGCAAAAATATTAAAATATTCGACCGTTTAGGTACTAAAAAAATCCCAAAAAAAGTTACAAGTGGCCGAATGCGCCCCACCCCTAGGGAGCATTCGGCCACCGGGTGGGGAGCATTCGGCCATGTATAAAATTATGTTAAAAACAATAATAAAACAAATAAAAATACGAAAAAACTTTATTTAAGACAAACTCTAATTATTAAAAGCGACAAATACAAGAAAAGTTAATGTAATAACTTCCCTACATAAAAAGTTTACATCTAAAATGTTAGATAAGATTAACTTCATTTTTACAAAGTATGAACACAAACAAGGTAAAGATGATAAATACTTAAAAACTAGTTTATGATGAAAAGCTAACTTTAATTTTACAAGGTACGAACTCAAAAAATAAACATTAAAAATACTACCTAAGAAATAGCTTATGGCGAAAATATTAGCTAGTCTTAGCTTAGCTTACTTTAATTTCACTAGCTAGGAACTCAAAAATAATACTAAATAACAGGTTTATGGTTAAAATATTAATTAGGATTAACTTTACTCTTACAAAGATAGGAACACAAACAAGGTAAACATGAAAAATACATAAAAATTGGTGTATAACGTCGTACCTATCATCAACGCAAGAAAAAACAAAACAGTAACATCATAACTTATTAAAAAATCAATTTACAACCAAAGTGTTGAAATTATAACAGAAGTGAAAAAATGCCGAGGTTCTGGTTGTTCCTGGCTTCTGAGGAGCCTTCAATTTACTTATGATGTCTTCATTTGGGACCTCAGATTCGTCGTCGATAGCCGGAAAATAAAAAGTTGTTGACAGACCTTTTCTTCTCAAAAATCTGATTGTTGTTGTGTTTTCGGATTTTTTTAAAATCTGGCCAACAAAATGTATTAACTTGGTTTTTGCTACGAATCGTACCAAAACAAAATCTCCGGTATTCAGGTCTTTTTAGTGACTTCTTCAATTTCTTCGAACTCATCGCTCAAGTCTTCATCAGAGTTGTCATGAAGCGACATAGTATCGCTTTCACCAGATGACGACTCAGACTTTTTATTTACATTTAATTTCTTTTTAGGTTTCTTGTTTTCCTTTGTCTCCAAATTACTTTTAAAAACCTTTCTTTTAATAGTTTTCTTTTTAGTTTCTTTCTCCTGTTCAATTTGTTCTAGTCTTTCTTTTTCTGGAGTATCTGTATAGATTCTTGAAACACCTGGCTTACGCTTACGAGTATTGTCCCTTCTTACTGCTTTGGCAAAAGGTCTTACAGATTCAGGAGTAATTTTTACATGTTTACTGAATTGACTGCAAGATGGTGTACTAGCCGGGATAGAAATGTCAGTTAATATAGTACTTTTGTTACTCTCAACAGAAGTTTGTAAATCCGGTAATTTTGTATGATTATTTTCTTCCAATGCCGCAGTATTTTTAACATTTTCATTAAATGCCGAAGTACTTTGCAAATTTTGGTCGCTTTCTTCCCATTCATTATTAATCTTGTTGTTTTCGTTATCTGTGTTTTCGTTAGGCAATAAAGGCTGATCTGTGACATAACTTGCCGCAAAATCATCATCAGTAAATGCCAACCTGTTCAGTGGCCAAATGCCAGGTTTTTTAAAGCTACTTATAATATTCTCGCTTGTGAAAGCTCTCAGATACGCCCGATGGGTTAATTCAGGAATATTCTTTATTGATATGGTTTTACCTGGATTTGAGATCATCCAATCATTAAATGCAATATTGCAAAAAGTTTTAAATGGTCCGAAAACACCAATATCAAGCGGCTGCATTCGATGAGTTGTGTGGGGAGCAAAGCTTAATAAAACAATTCCATTCTCCTTACAATATTTAACGCTGGTTAGGCAGACGTGAGACTCATGGTTGTCAACCAGTAACAAAATTGGGTCATTATGTGAGCATCTAGTGTGTTTTACTATATGTTTCAATACATTAGGAAATAATTCCGCAGTCATCCAGCCTGATTTGTTTCCCAGTGCCAAACTAGAGACTGGACCATTTACCGCAAAGTCTTCCACATTTCTTATTCTCGGGAATATATAAACTGGAGGCAGGCTTTGTCCAGAGGCACTAATAATTCCAACAAATGTCACCAGCTCTCCCCTTTCACCAGAAGCAGCTTGGGAGACTTGTTTTTTACCGGTCGTGGAAACCACTTTTACTGGTTTCATTACTGTCTTCTTCTCTCTGGAGGAAAACGATGGCGTTCCAGAATATTGGAAAGATTGTCAAAGAACTGTTCGACTTTAAACTTATTAAATGCTGTGCTCCTGCTTAAACTTGTACTTTCTGGTTTCCTCAGAGAAAGTGTTGGATGACGTTTCATAAACCCACGTGGCCATCCTCCTCTTGCCTGCTTTTCTTGATGCCACTCAGGGGGAATATTGCACTCACGTAATGCTAAAGCATACTCATACGCCAGTTTTTGAATGTGAATATAGGTCAGTCCATAATTCAAGTCAGAACACCTCTTAATGTATTTTTCCAACTCATTTTCTTGCTCCAAAGAAAATACTTGTCTGTTTGTATATTTATTGGCGTATTTTGGCGAATCCTCCTCACTCTCGTTGCCAGAATCCTCAGCGTTTTGCAGGTTTCGTCTTAAATACTCCTCTTTTGTTTTTGTTTGCAATATTTTTTTCACACGACTTTGCAGCGTTGTTCTTTTTATTCCGTGCACCCTGGCTGACTCTCTGAGATAAAAGTGCCACTGAAGAAATCAACGATTGCTTGTTTCAGGATATTTTCATCCATTTCGGTTCGGTTTGTCTTTAAAATTCGTTTTTTGGGCATGTCTGAAAAAATATATTGACTTCTAAAATATATGGGGAGCATTCGGCCACGGCCGAATGCACCCCAGGTTTAGGTGGCCGAATGCTCCCCAGGATACAATTTTTTAATAAATTGCTCTGAACAGACACATTTAGATTTTTAGGTTAGGAACGATATTATTATAAAATAATAGAATAATTAAAGATTCTAGAGACGGGTGAACTTAATTCAAAAACTAATACTTTCAACAAAATTTGCCTAAAATACTAACTACAAAAAATTTTACCTGGACGCTCTTTTTCACACTTTTTCACTTCCACAAAAAAATAAACAACGAAAACGTGCAAATCTTAACTCAGACGAAGCACAACTGATTGCGTCACCTAAAACAATTGACATCGGGCGGGAAAATCAACACGGTTCGGAAATAATCGCGGTGGCCGAATGCTTCCCACGGCCGAATGCTCCCCGCTTTCCCCTATCATAAAACCTGTAACGCGTGGCGTAGTTGTCGGGTTGAATATTTTTGCTGCAATAAAGCATTGTTTACAAAAGGGTTTATTTGCTTTATCATTTTATGTGTACTTGGCGGCATCGCTTTCAGAATGAAATAAATATGGGTCTAACTATAATATCAAATGTTTCGGGTGACTGAACGTGTCATTTTTTTGGACAAGTTTACCACATTTTATAAGCAATTTTTACGCATTGTGTCAAAAATCGTAAGGGCTACAGTTACGAAACCCTCCTATAGTCTGATACCTACAACATGTGTTTGAGCCCTAAGGTTAGTGAAAATATGCACTCTACCTATATAGGTGGTATATGTATACAGTGTTTCTACGTAAATTGGCGGCATATGGAAAACTTTTTTATTAATCATTTTACGAAAAAAATGTTCTTTATAGAAAGTTTTGTATGGTCCAAAACCTAAAATGCAATTATCAGATATTAAATTGTGTCTACATTACTGACACGAAGTTTGGCCAAAAATGTAATTTTTGCTCAAGAGTAAAGTACCTATATTTTTCTGATATCGCAAATTGTTATAAAGAAAAGATATTTAGATTTAAAATTGTTTCCAAATATGCAATTTTGTTTATTTCCAAAAAGAAATTGATTTCTTTTTCTGCAAAAATCGAGAAAATTTAAGTTTGTACATTAGAGCACTATATTTCATAATTATAAATGCCATGGGACAGTTTTTAAGAAACTTTTTAAATTAATTGTTACTAAAACTATACTAATGTACAAACCTACATTTTCTCGATTTTCGCAGAATTTTTTTGGAAATGAACAATTGCATATTAAAAAGTCATCTTTTAATTCTAACCATCTTTTCTTTATAACAATTTGCAATATTAGCAAAAATACAGGTGCTTTAGTCCTGAGCAAAAATTACATTTTTGGCCAAACCTCGTACATGACTGACACAATTTGATATCTGATGATTGCATTTTAGGTTTTGAACCATGTAGAACTCTTTATAAAGAATAACTTTTTTCGTAAAATTGGTAATAAAAAGTCTCCCATATTCCGCCAACTTACGTATAGACACACTGTATTTTTAGTAGGGTAAATACAACCTTTCTCTTAATTATTTTTCCTTTTTTGGACTTTGACATTTTTAATATTTGTCTAATAATTCATCAAATGAGATATATATTAAAATATTTAAACAAATCTTTAATTTTTAAATTATTTTCTTTAATTAAATTTTAAATAAAACTTTTACATAGCAATGATTTATTTTT
The DNA here is from genome assembly GCA_014170235.1 of Listronotus bonariensis. Classification (NCBI taxonomy): domain Eukaryota; kingdom Metazoa; phylum Arthropoda; class Insecta; order Coleoptera; family Curculionidae; genus Listronotus; species Listronotus bonariensis. The sequence continues at coordinate 6,489 of JACEGR010007629.1, forward strand.
GACTATTTGCTAAGATTTTTGGAAAAGTTGGTAGAAATGTGGTCCAAGTCACAATAGAAAAATAACAATTAACAATTCGAAAATACTGCTCCAGTTAAGGCAAAAGTTAAATAAAATATTGCTTTATTATAACAAAACGTTACTTGTATCACTTTTCCACTCAACTCTACAATAATTGAATCGGTCATTTGAGAAACAGCACATTCAGTTTTAAACCATTTTACAGAAAATGAAAAAACTGAAAATCTAAAAGGATAGTTGACAAAATTATTTTTAAATAATTAGCATTTAAAACCCGCCCGATTACTGGTAAAATACGATAATATTTAAACTTTAAAGAAAAATAAGTAAAATATATGGGTATTTGAAAATACGTATGATGTTTCTGAAATGAACAAACAAACTCAGCAAATAAGGTTATATTTATATTGAATAATACATGATAAAATATTACAAAATAAGAAAAACAATACTAATGGTCTTCATTTTCAGTTCTTGGCCAATTAACTCCTATTATCTCTGTATAGAAGTCGTGGTGTTCTTTTGGAATGTATAAAAGAAGTCGTTTTATGTCATCAAGTTTTTTTGAATTTATAGGAACCTATCCTTATGGATAAGCTGGTTGTTGAACAAGGGTAGGAAATTGTAATAAGTTGGAAGTGGCAAGTCTAAATTTATGGCTCGTACATAACACCATCTATAAAATTAAACGCCTTAACTACCCCAGGTTCATTTAAAGAATATCTAAAATGAGTTAAGTTCAAAATTTTAAATGAACATTTTTGAGCTCTTGGCACACCTCTACCAACAGATTTAATGAACAAAATGTTTTTGTTTTATATAGTACTTCGGCCACCAACTTTTAAAATCAGCAATATCTTTAGTTTTTGCAATTTTTACAACATACCACAGCACCTTTATAATTAATATATTCTTCACCTTTTAGTCTAGGATTTTTTATTATTTCACACTTGTATAACTTTTTTTTCCTTATTCTGTGCTAAATTTATCGAAGCATTATCACTTCCACTACTTGTAGACGCCATGTTTTACAATAACAAACAACAAAACAAAAAACTGCCTATTTATAATGCTTCGAGACAAAGCACATGTCACCGACTTGTATCGTTACTAAACGAAATCAAATATTAATAGGAGAATAAAATCGTGCAATATTATGAGACAAGTGATGTTTTTGTATGTCGATGTATTTACCTTTAAATATGAAATTAACAGTATAATATCAAAATGGCCGAAAATATGACATGTTCTGTTTCTCAAATGACCGATTCAATTGTAAATGCAATAAAAAGTGTCATCAAAAGAGGTACGTAATAAAAATTATATTTTTAATAAAGTTTATCTTGTAGAACAGAATTTATGATCTAAGTATTATATTTTTATAATATGTAATTTTTATATATTAATTCCTTACCCTTTGAGTGCACGAATGAACTATATTTAGAAGTTCAGAAATGACTAGATCGACACATTTAAAGCAAGGTTCCTTCAGTCTTTCAATTTGTTTTTTGACGATTGCATCAAATGCTAAATCTGGAGTAAATAGACCTATCTGAAAAATAGTAGTATAAATTAACTTATAATAATTAATTTAAGCCATTTGTTAATATTAACTAAGATATTCCACATAGATAAAAAGTCCTAGCAATATTTAAAATAAAAGTCTTTTTTATTGGTAATTGTCTAGAAAGTGGGAGCAACTTCGATTTTGACAGGCATAGGAGGCTTTTTGGGGCGCTGTTCACAAATTTGAAAGATTTTTATATGATATCCATTATCAAGGTTTAAAATCAAACTAACTTTGTTTTTATTCGTGATTTAAGGCTAAAGTGGAACAAAGTACTTGATTTTTACTTTTTAAAATGGCTTGCTGCGTTTTTAAAGGCAGCCTTCGCAATTTATTTGATAAATGGTGTAAAAGACGGCGTTTTAAAATGTGTAAATCAAATATTGTGGGCCACTTTAGCTTTAAATCAAGAATTGTGCAAAAACAAAGGGGATATATATATATATATATTATAAAGGGTAAGTTGGATTTTCCTTTTTAATGATAGATATCTCGGAAACCAAATGTTTCTGAAAAAAAAATGTATTCATATTTGTGACTAGCACCCCAAAAAAACCCCATATGACAAATTTCGTCAAAATCGGAGTTACTCCCACTTTCTAGATAATTAGGTACCCTTTGATCTTAAAAGTTTCCAAAATTGATAGACTTCCTTAAACCAGTTTAGTTGAGTGTTTTTGTTTTTTATTATAGACTTTACCATAAGTCGTGCAGCAAATGAACCTATTCACAGAACAGATAATTTAACCATTTGAAGCGTATGAGTATATTGCAAGCAGAAAGGCTTAACTTTGGTTTTTATGGATTTTTAAATAAAACGTACCCGAATACCATGGATATTACATATAGCAATGGCAATTTCTTTCCTTAACTCTGTTTCGTCAAACTCCATCTTTACTATTTCAAAAGGGAGCCTCTCGTGAAAAAATGAATTTATTTTAGCACCACCACATAATTCTGTAGTATTTATATCACTGGATCTTGAACCTTCGAGGGCTTTTTCAAATTCTAGAGAAAAGTTCTGAACTAATCTAAAATGTTAAAATTAAAAACAATTAACCATTTAACCTTGAGAGTTATTGCAAAAATACCTGACTACAGTTTTTATATTTTCAGTATTTTGTGTCATCTTTGACAGTAAATTTTATCCAAATGCCAAATTAAATAATGGTAATTACCAACTTTATATTTTAAGATAGGGGAACCCAAGACGCTAAATTTGCAGTAACTCGAGCGTCATAGAGACCTATTGGGTTGCAAAGCTTAGATGATACTGGAAAAATAATGTTATATAATATGTACCTTAACATCAGGGCGTTAAGCGGCTATAGACTTTTAAGTATGTTAAAAAAATATTTTTATTATTTTGGCTTGTGGAAATCGTTCAAATCGTATTGAATTATTTATTTTTGTTATCCTTGAATTATTTTTTTCAAAATAAAAAATAATAATAACCACGCTCAAGCATGCCAAAATGACGTTTTTTCAACTTTTTAGCCCTCGCTTTCTTTACGTCACTCATAAATTGTCAGATTAGTGGAATATACACTCTTTAGCATATAATTAACTCTCTCTCTCTCTCTCTCTCTCTCTCTATTTTTTTCTTGGTTTTGGTCCCTTCAGGTCCAATCCACCACTCTCCCCTTCCGGACTATGCTTTCCAGGGCTTCGTCGGCGAAAAATCTGGATAATCGAGCTCGTAGCTCCCAGAAATTCCAAAAAGAAAACAAAAATAATTGTACAATCAATGCAATGCATAAATTGTCGGCTGTCAAGCCAAAACCTGCTACTGGTATTACGTATAACCTTCACTTTCACTACTGACAGTTCCCATGGCACGCCCATTTATTTCCCGCCATTTGAGAAATACCTCGTGTTCACCACCAAACAGGATACCATCAGCTTATAGGAATCTTCGCTCACAGCGCTTAGATCCAGAAGAAAGATGCCGTCAATTTAGCGTGAATCTTTCCTTGATCCCCGAAGGTAAAAAACGTTCGTACGGCACCTCTAACCGCCACTCCGGGAAGAACTTCGTAGTCCTCTACGCACGTCCGCACTGTCCGGAGGTCAAACAAAGAGTCTCACATATAATTAACTCACCCTATCTTAATCTAACGAGCACGACAATTTCTGTTGGATATATTTTTGTTTTTCACGATCGCCCCTGTATAAGAGGCTCATATTTGGTGGAGGTATTTACTGGGATACAGGGTATCGTCCGGTATATTTTTCTGACACGCTGTAGTAACTTCAGAAATTCCCTTTTGGGCTCCCCATAAATAAAAGTTCATAATATAAAAACGGACTCTAAAATTTTTCGTTTTGAAGATACTGGGTGTTGAACTTTTGAAAAAACTGAAAAATTTCGAACATACCTATTTTGGTAAACATTTTTAGACTGGATATAAACCCATTTAAATAATTATTTGGCCAGGTGAATAAACTTAAGCAAAAGTTAATACTATAGTACTTGCTTTTTTGTTACAGGCAACTTTGTATGTTTTAGCTTTTAATAATTTAAGTAAGAGCATTTGCTTAACTTTATTCACTTGACCCATTATTTATTTTTTACATAGTTGCAAATAAAAAAATATTAGACCTAATTAAAAAAGTGTCCACTTCTATAATCTAAAAATATTTCAGTGGATGTTATTTTGTTTCTTAACAGGTTAAGCGCCATGGCGGACACCGGTGTCTGCTAGGTTATTATCAGCGTGGGCCACGGCGGACACCCGTGTCTGCTGTTGCCTTCAAATTATGTCAAGCTGGCGGAGCCGAGCAGACACGCTTTTATTTGGTTTAATATGCCAGCGTGTCTGCTGTGGCCCTGGGGAAGACAACGACGGTATCAGGTTCCTGCTAGGGATTTTTTATATAAAAAAATGTGAAAACAAATTTAGGTGTTTTTTATTAATAAAATCAAATATGTATAACTTTTTCGAAATAAAGTTGTTAAGAAACAAAGTAAAAAATAAACAAAATTAAGTTTTTTTTAAATAACAAAAGAAACATGGTATCCTTAAAAAATAAAATATTTTATTATGAACAATATAGAAATCCTATGTAAGTTAGCCTAATTTTTATGAAATCCATTAAAACATTCCAAACAAAATCTGGGATTTCCTTCGCAGTTCATGCAGTATGTTATTACTTTCTTAACTTTACTTTTTTCGAGTAAACCTGCTTGTTTTTTTATAACAACCCGTGCAATATTTTCTGTTTTCTCTAGCTTTACAATCTAATTTGCTAAATACATGTGTTCGTAAACCCCGCGCAGATTTAGGATCTTGATGATCTTTTGACACCTCAAACTTTAACAAATCTTCTACAACGCTCAAACGAAATTCAGTTATGGACATGTCAGTTTCTTCAACTTCTTTGAAAATAAAATGTGCATTAACCATGGAGGTACCAGAATTGCTTCAATAGCCAGCTTTTTATACCATCGTATGGTTCGTCGCAAAGCGGTACTATAGCTTGACATTTGGTCGGAAACATCGATTGAACTTTTACCCATATTGTAATCAATGACTGCTTTTGGTTTTTAATTTGCTTCCCTTTGCGTTGAACTTGAACTGTCTCGTCGGTATGGTGGGTGGAAAGAAGTAACACGTCCCTCTTATCGCGCCATTTGAGAATGCATATACCTCTTTCATTTTCTTGGGCTATAATTTCACCCTTTTTCAGTTTTTTCTTTATAACGTCAGGGGTTTCCGGTACGGTTGGTTCGCAAAGTACCCAAGCAATGTGTTTTCTTGTCCAAAAGTATATGCGCAAGTTGAAGGCTTGTGTACCAGTTATCAATCACACAAACTCTACCACTTTCCAACAGATCTTTACATAGACTTAAAACAATATTTGTAGAGACTGAGACTGTCGGTTTCTGTTCTTTTTCTTTTCCAGCATAAACACTCATATTCCATGTGTAGCCACCATCAGAACATAATTTAAACATTTTTATTCCATATTTGTGAGTTTTTTGAGGATTGTATTGTTTGAACAGTAATCTTCCCTGGAACGGTATCATGGTCTCATCAATACAAAATGTTTTACCGGGTGTGTACACTTTTTGATAATTTTTGATGAGCTTATCTAAGAGTGGCTGAACTTTGTACAAGCGATCGCCTTCAGGGCATAAATTATTATCTGAAAAGTGGAGCATTTTCAGTAGCAACTCAAATCTGTTTCGACTCATTACACTGCGGGCAACATCATTCTTCAAAATCCATTTTGTTGACCAATAATCTCTAATAGAATTCATTCTAACAATTCCCATGTACCCCAATAGACCTATGAAATGTATTATTTCTGTTCTATCGGTCGGCTGCCATGTTTGTATGCGTGACATGTTAGAAATGTTTTCATTTTCTGTAACAAATTGTGTCGCGTAATGATTAGTTTCTTGTACCATTAGGTCGATAATATCAAAGTCTAGTAGAGCAAGAAAATAGTCAACTGGTTTCTCACCCTTCAATGCACAGTGCCACTCAGGATTTATGCCACCCACAAATTTTTCTTCAAACGCCTGATGCTTTCCTTGTGGAGGACCCCAAACAGATTTTGATAAATCTCGTAGTTCAGGTTCATTGTCATTTTCGCGTAGCTCGCTTTCCTCCGTTTCGCAATTAACTTGGATATTATGTTCATAATCTGGTTGGATTTCCACACTTTCAGACTCGGTCTCTAATATCTCATTTTCTGTAATAGGTGCATGTTCAACTTTTCTAGTTTCAAACTGATTTTCACTCCTCGTTAACCTGCGGCGCTTGTTTATAAAGGAACAAGGGGGCTACGACGTCTAATTACAAAAGAACAAGACGGACCGGGATCGTTTTCGTTTTGTAAAAAATTTACCTTCCTTTTATTATTCTTATTATAGTTTTGATCATTCGAATCATCGGAAGAACTGCCAGAACTACTATTATATGGGACATACCCGGGATCGTCATCTGAATCGGCCGAGAATGGCTCTTTTGAAGAATCATCATCATCTAAAATATTCAAACATTTTAGCATCTTTTTACTCATTTGTAACTCTAAACTTACCTTCGCAATACAGCTTTTCATCTAAAGCTAGCTTTAGGATGCGTTTTGAACGGCTACTCATTGTTTGTGAACCACACAAATTCACTGTTAGCAAGCAAAAATAGAACTGAATAGGAATAGACTTGTCAGAAACGTTCGGGTACACATCGTGAATTGTCGTGTCTGCTCGCATTTTTGTTGTCCTAGGCCAAAGCGGACACCGGTGTCTGCTAAGATGTCTTCTGGGCCAAAGCAGACACCGGTGTCTGCCGCTTATAAATTTGCTGGGCCACAGCAGACACCGGTGTCTGCTCGTTTTTTGAAAAAAATACTTTTCTAAAAAAATTATTATAGGGCGGAATTGCTATAAAATATGTGACCGTAAAAGAATTTGACAAAAAAATATGTTGGTCCGTGGAGAAAGTATAGTCCAAAACCCGTGGCGCTTAACCTGTTAAAGTAAACAAGATACAAAAAATAATAAAAGACATAAAAGCTTTAATTTTATGTGCTAAATTTTAAAAAAATTATACACATTTACATGGTCAGTGGAGTACCGTTTTTTATTAGAAAAGTTTCTTCAGTTGCCTCTCGAGACGCCACTGGACTAATTAAATGTAATTAAGGTAGTAATAAGCTACGCCTTTAATGCTATAAATACCATCGTCAAATTAAAACAAAGTTGGGTAAAGAATATTTAAAATATTATAAGAACAAAAAAAAATACAAGTGCAACATTCTGTCTTGATCTTGAATACAAGGAATTAAAAATAATAAATAAAAGGTAAATTGTTATGATTATTTTTTAAGTTATTTAAATTTAATCATATAAAAAACCTATACTTTTTTAGATACTTACTGTAACAAGGCTTTAGTAATTAAAGTAGGATCATCATGTTTATAATTCTTAAAATCGCCTATATCTTGCTCCAAAGCAATAAGCTGTTTTTGTAATTTATTTCGTAATCGTGGAAGACTATCTCTTATATGATTTATTAATTGAGCATTCAAAGTTTTTGAAGATAAGAGGTGCCCATTCTGTCGGCGAGATGTCTATATGCTGGATGCCTAAAAATAACAAGTAAGAAAGAATATGTCTCTCAGAAAAGCTCTACATGAAAAAATGAAAAAGTATGGTATGTAGGGTGCGGTCCACCGAAAAAACAAAGTATGTGTATATTATAAGCCTATTCACATACGATGTTTTTCCGTTACATATTACATACTAGTTGTCGTTAATTTCACAAAGTGACATAACTCAAACATACTTCTTGCTGTAGTTGGAAACAAAAACTTTTATTCCTTGCAAAGCGGCGCATAAAACCATTGAAAAAATTCTATAAAATCAAACCTGTTAATATTAATTTAGCATCTGGGATTTAGCTTTTATCTAAAGGCAAAGATGACAATACATTTTAAAATTTCGTTCTAAAAAATATTTAAATATGAGATACGACAGTTTGTAAAATTAACGACGAAGTAGGTATTTTTTTATAGAGTTATGGGGATCAAATATATAAGTAAACAAATTAAAATTTATTTAAAAAACTATACTAAACTATTTTAGTACGCCTATGTTACATGGTTTCAAGAATTTTTGCTTTTTCAATTTGGTTTCGCAAAACTAGGCACTATCGTAAATATGGTTAGATTTTTTTAATTTCCTACCTCCTAAAAAAATTTTTTCCGCTTCTATTTGTAACTTTACATCCGTTCCTCCTTCCAGAGCTTTTTGTGACCTATTTATTACTCCTATATAACCCCTTCTTAAAGGTAAAACTTTATTTTCCAAGATATCTCTTGCATTTGTTCCTTCATCCATAAGGTCCAGTTTTGTTAAAACTCCAATAGTTCGAAATCCTAAACAATAAATGTGCTGAGTAAACAGATAATTACCTTTAGTTTTAGTTACCTTAATGATAAATATAAGATCATTAAATTATAATAACATCTATGGAGGGGATTCTTAAACTATACGCATGAGCTTGGGATATTATTGCTAAGGACAAACAATGACTAAATATTAAAAAAGTTAGTCTATTGTTTTCTGTTAGGAAGATAACTATTTTTTTAAATTAAACAAAAAATATAAAATTCTAGGTATAACTGGACAATCCATGCACTTTGATAGGTTCCTGTGAGGCAGGCAGAAACGCATCAGGGGAGAGGACCTTGGTAATTAGCATAAAAAGTGGGAGTAGATTATTACGACAGCAGAAATTTATTTTTATTTGTTTTTTATTAAATTGTATGAGGTTAAAATGACAGTCAGGTTAAAAGAAAAATAAAATGATCGTTGTGTAAAAATATAATGTGAAAAAGTGATGGACAATTAATTACATAAAAACAACTATTTTTTTGGTTTACCTTGTGGGTCAACTTCTTTAGCAATTTGGAGGGCATCCGAATTTGCTAAGTCAGTATTAGCTGGTGTCACAGCTAAAATAAGACAAGAATCCCTTTTATGTACTCTAATATCATATTCCTTATTTGGATTTCGATATCCCGTGGTTGGTCTCCTATAGGTATTTTGGTCATTCCTGGGAGATCTATGAGGGTCAAGTTGAGAACTACAAATAGAAATAAAACCAGTTTAACGCATGTTTATTTTTTAAGTTTGTCTGTTTAACAAATTTATTATGCACATAATGCGAAATATTTGTTAGTTATGTATTTATGGAAAAAACTTAACGCGAATATTTTAAAAATATCCCAATAACAAACATTTTTTTAAATTTTATCCTAATAGGTTTTTAAATACTTTTTAATTAGTGTTGTTTAGGCAAGACCATCTTTAATAGTATTTAAAATATTTACTCTAGTAAAAACGTCATTATTATACAGGGTGTACGCTAATTAATGATACATAGAAAAACCACAAATTGTATCTGGTAACTGGGAATGTTTAGACATCAGCCATGCAGATCTAAAATTAATTTTTATATATTTTTTATATTTAAAAAATGTTATATATATACAGTGGCGGCAGACTAATTGAAAACGATACTTAAAAACAATTTAATAATTTTTATACAGGAATGTATACGAGAAATTTCAAATTTTATTTCAATGTTTGTAGATGTTTGATTATTTATAAAAATAAAAAAGTTAAAGTACAATAAAAGTATCATTGAAATAAAAATTTTAAATTATTTTTTAAGTATCGTTTCCAATTACTTTGCCGCCACTGTATATATATATATATATATATATATATATATATATATATATATATATATATATATATATATATATACCTATCTTATGTAGACCAGAGTAACCAAAAATGCCTTTAAAAACACTGTTTTAGCCATAAACTGCCTAAATGAATTATTTAATCCATTTTTCATATACTTTTTGATTGCACTAAACCACTTAAATGCAAATATCTTGAAAACGGTTAATTAGAGATATTTTAGTAAAATATACTGTCTTCCTGTGGAAAGCATAGGGGAGTTTACTGGTTGACGTAGACGGTACACATAAAGTAGCACAAAAAAGTTGGGACATTTTAGAAAAATTTAAAAAGTGTAGCTGGCGCCCTCTAGTGTACACATAAAAATTAATAATAAATCCAAATTGCTCATGTAAAGAATTTTTATTAAAATATTTAAAACGTATTAAAAATTATTGAAATAAATTAAAAATATATTTTTTTACTTCCACACCCTAAATCTTCCCTATTATCAATTTTTGGATATAGCTATGTTTGGGTAAAACTTAATATTTTGGCATGAGAAATCTGTGGTTTTTCTGTGGAAACCCTGTATATCCATATTTTTGTACAAGAAAATCAAAACTTTAGTTAAAGTTTTTAAATAGTTACTCTTTAAAAAATTTGTTGTTAAACCTTAAAAAAATCTTATTATTTAAATTTGTAGGTACTCTTAGGACATACCACACAAATTAATGTATTTTTTTAATCCAATTTGAATACTTTATATTTTTTAAGGAAAAAGCTCTCCAAACTACATAGAATTCATGACGATTTTATCGAGATATTTAAAAATATATATTTTAAACCATCAATTGTAAAATTGTAATAAAATAAAAAAAAACATTTAGGCCCAATAGCAAGCCTTTAAAAATGTCTTGAAAAGACATGTTGTTTAAATCTTTATTGATATGGCCATTTTCCGTAAAATGTGGAAGGTCTGGAGTGTGCCAGCTAGCAGGCGCAAGATAATACATTTTAAACGTATTCATTATTATGCATAATAAATAGCCTATAAGCAGAAGACCTTCGTTATGTTGTATATGCTAACATTTTGTTGCTTCGAACATAGGTAGAAGCGATGGGAGACTGAACTTTAACTCACAGTAGCTTTGGCAGGTACCAGGTACCCAAGGGTATTGAATTAAAACTTAACTTTCGTCATTTTGTAAAAGCTAAAATTAAGATATCATATTGGGTATCTATATTTTCTTAGAAGCCAGTCAGCTTTGATATTTTCACCCCTTGGCAGACAAACCTTCTGGGTTGGCCTTATGGTTCAAGGAAGTCCAATATTTTTGTTATTTAACAAAATATAAAAAGATTTCATAAAATATTTATAGGATTTCCAAATAGGCATGTCTTAAAATTTATATTGATGTATACAGAGTGTCCAAAAAAAATGTAAAAGAAACTAACCTTACAGCAATAACTTCTTTTTTAAACACTCTGTTTACATCGAAATATTTTTAGGACATGCCTATTTGGAAATCCTACAACTCTTACTTAAGACTTTTTGTTATATCGTGTTACATAACAGATATATAAGACTTCCTCGAACCATTAGGCTACCCCAAAGGTTTGTCTGCCAAGAAGTTGTGGAAGGAACTGTGAAAACTGTGTGGTGACTGGGGAAATATCTTATAATAGGGACTCAAGTAACATAATATCCTAAATTCAGCGTCTACGAAATGACGTAGGTTATTAATTAATTTAATTTATAAATAAATTCTTTAACCTTTGGTAAACTTTATGTTCTACCATTGTTCTACCTCTATTGAAAGCATGCATTGACAAACTTTCAGCTCTTACAAAATAACAAAGGCCTGACGCTTACGGGCTCTTGAACTATTATAAAATCTTACCATTTGGTGAATAAACCCTTAGATTTATTGGTAAATTAGAAATGCCTTTATTTTTACCGGTAACTCTATCAGTATCAGCCTCGATTTCTCTTCTAACTTCGTTAAAGTCTGTATATTTTTGACCAGGTCGATGCAGAAATTCAGCAAACTCTAAAAAAGAAATTGCAACTAAAAAAGTTAATAAATCTAATACAGTTATTATTGGATTATATTTTAACGAGTAGATCATAAACGGTGACAAACTACAGTGGCTTGCAAAAATACTTGAAAACAATACTTGTAGGTATACATATGTTAAGATAGAAACCAACAATTGAAACATTGACGTTTTTATATTTTTTTATAATCAAGTAAATAATAATAGAACTTTTTAATATCTTGTATTTTTATGGTATCTCCCTTTGTTTTTGGGAAAAATTAATAAAGTTACTTTATTATCTTTTAGAAAGTATATAAAATAAAATAATGATTTGCCCTAAAATAAATTAGCAGCCGTGTATTTTATCAAAAATTGTAATTTTTCGTATTTACTAAGGTCGTTTTTTTATTAAAATGTTATTTTATGCTGTTTAGGTCTACCTTTTAGAATGACTTAAAACGGCCTTTTTTGTCGAAAACTAAACTAGATACAAAACAAATACAATAATGTTTAATGCAGTGTGTAAGCCCAGTTTACCAGCATATGTTAATTATTAAAATTCAGAAATGGACTAATATACAAAATGTTTCGTTTAAAATAATGTAAATAGAAGTCAAAAACAAGTAATATTACATATTCGTCTTTGAACGGTTTTAATAATTTCTACTATTTTTTTATTTTAATGTCGTTTTTGCCCTATTTCTTTAAAAATTCCAAATATCTTAGAAACTTTACATTTTTAGTATAAATATTGCTAAATAAAACTTATTTTAATTTCTAAATTCCAAAACTCGACCTATAAACAGGGTATTTTAAAAAACATAATTTTTATATAGATTTTATTTACACCGTCCTGTATAATTATTTAAAACTTTGCTCCTGAAGTACCCACCTATATCTAGGATTTTTATAATAATTAAAATATAACACTATTTTTGTAAAAGAATCGTATTTCTTTATTTTGCCTTGGCGACACTAACGAAACGTCCAGTTATAGTTACTTTGTATGTGGTCCAGTTTATAAATCGCCAGTAATAAGAAAATTGCCTTAGTTTCGATTTCGGGTAGTTTCGCGTAATCTCGGATTTAGCTCGGTGTTCGTGATTTCTCGTGCGAGATCGCGGGTGACTTCGCCATCCACGCATGTATCAGGTCAGTTGACCATGGCCTGTGCGGTTGTGTTGAGCTAAGGTGTTTTTCTCTAAATATATTTTTTTATCTAAATTTGGATAGGTATAAAAAAAGTACCAAAATTTTAACAACATATTAAGAACACTCGTTAAAAGCACGATTTTGCCCGTTATAACATTTTCAAAACTATCTCATTTATCAAAAAATTCATAAACATGTTTGAGGTTAAATATATTTTTAGATTTTTTAAATATACTAGAATGGCGATTCACTAGCATGAAAGCCATAAACAAGCAACCAAATATACTAGAAAGGGTTACGACAAAACCTCGACTTTGGGCGGTTTGTGGTCGGGGAGGGAGAAAGGGCATATAACAAGAAGAAATTGGTAAAACTAGGTAAAGTCACTATATTTCAACAGCTGATGATCAATCCAGTGGCGTCTAGAATTTTTCCTTCTCGTTTTGCCTTGTTTTGAAAGTGATGTTTGTTGAAAGATGTAAGCTCCAATATTTTTCTAGGTAAAGAATCTGCAACTTAATGATAATTAAAAAGCTCTGTTTAAACAGTTGTTCTAATAATACTATAAATTGTATTTCTGCGGTACTGATGTTGACACTAATCACATTTATTAACAAAGCCGAAAAACGTTTTTCGCGACGTTAACACAATTATAACCAATATGTCGGCATGTCGTAACCCTTCATAGATTAACTCTGATTTTAACTGATTTGTATACTTGACATTTCGTTAGCGTTTTCGTTTCACTGCAATTCGCGCTGTTGATGCATTTCTTAACTATTTTATTTATAAACTTAATGTTGGTTTTACTAACTAGTTTTATTTAAGAGTTATCTTTTAAGCTGGATTTATGGATTGACCTTTGCAGTTGACAAATAAAGAATGCCGTCTTCTTTATAAATTTTATACTTTTTATCAAGTCAAATTTATAAATCGCCAGTATTAAGAGATTTTTTAAGACCAAAGTCGTTTAACACTTTTATGACAGATAAAATTTTAGACAAATATCGTTTAAGATATTTTTGACAAAAACAAATTTAGAGCAAAGTCGTTTAAGACTTTTTAACAGATAAAATTTTAGACAAATGTCGTGTAAGATATTTTCACACCTATAATTTTAGACCAAAGTCGTTTAAGACTTTTATGACAGATAAAATTTTAGACAAATGTCATTTAAGATATTTTTGGCAAATACAATTTTAGACAAATATCGTTTAAAATATTTTTGACAAAAATAATGTTAGACCAAAGTCGTTTAAGACTTTTTGACAGATAAAATCTCAGACAAATGTCGTTTAAGATATTTTTGACAAATAATATTTTAGACAATTGTAGTTTGGGATATTTTTGACAAATATAATTTTAGACCAAAGTCGTTTAAGACTTTTATGACAGATAAAATTTTAGACAAATGACGTTTAAGATATTTTTGACACATATAATTTTAGACCAAAGTCGTTTAAGACTTTTTTGACAGATAAAATTTTAGACAAATGTCTTTTAAGATATTTTTGACAAATATAATGTTAGACGAAAGTCGTTTAAGACTTTTTGACAGATAAAATTTTAGACAAATGTCGTTTAAGACTTTTTGACAAATAAAAGTTAAGACAAATGTCGTTTAAAATATTTTTGACAAATATAATTTTAGACTAAAGTCGTTTAAGACTTTTTGACAAAAATAGTTTCTGACAAAAGTCGTTTGAGATATTTTTGACAAATATAATTTTAGATTAAGTTGTTTAAGATATTTTTGACAGATTTAATTTTAGACAAATGTCGTTTAAGACAGTTTTGGGGTGTAAGGAGTATGATGCGACCCATATAGCCTCTCATACTCAAGTCAACCTCAATATGCTCGCCGTACACCCTGCTTTTACTGATGAGGCTCTGACGAATACGCGTAACGCCCAGCGATGACCGTATATTTCAATCAGCGTTTTTAACACTAAACTCAGAAGAAACGTGGTGATTTAATATAGTAGAGAAACGCTCTGCTTTTTTATGATAACGAACTATACACATCAGGGAGCAAACATTAAAAAAAAACTTTCAAGAATTGTGCCTTTGACCTCAGGCAATTAAAAATTTTGTTAGAAGATGTAACTCAAAAAAAAAGATTCAGAAAAACGCCCTGCTTTTTAAAGAATACAAACTCTACATATCAGTCTTAAAAATTATTCAAGAAACAACAAATCTGCCTTCAATCCTAAAATAAAGATAGTGAAGTAATCTAGAAGAAATACGCCCTGCTTTTCACATCAGTCTGAAAATCTGTTTAAGAAACTTTTAAAAAATCTGCATGCGACCTTATAAAATGCAGCAGCTTTTTAAAAAATTTAAACTTAGAGAAAAGATTAAAAAGTAATTCAGAAAAAATACGTCCTGCTTTGTGAAGACCACGAATTCTACACATCAGTCTAAAAATTGTTTAAAAAACTTTCAAAAATTTGGCTTCGACCTGATGAAATCCAGCAAGCAGCTTTTTAGAAGATTCAAACTTAGAAGAAAGTTAGTGAAGTGATCCGAAAGAAATACTCCCTGCTTTTTTAAGATCACGAACTCTTCATATCAGTCTTATAAACTGTTTAAAAACTTTTAAGAAATATGCCTTCGACCTTGTGAAATACAGCAGCTTGTTACAAGATGTAAACTCGTAAGATAGTAAAATATTCCAGAAGAAATATGTTCCGCTTATTGAAGATCACGAAATCTACACATCAGTCTAAAAAACTGTTTAAAAAATCTGCCTTTGATGTTTAAGATATTTTTGACATATATCAACTTTAGACTAAAGTCGTTAAAGGCTTTTTGACAGATTAACATTATGGACAAATGTCGTTGAAGATATTTTTGACAAATATAATTTTAGACTAAAGTTGTTTAAGACTTTTTGACATTTTTAATTTTAAACAAATGTCGTTTAAGACAGTTTTGAGGTGCAAGGAGTATGGTGCGTCTTATATAGCCTCCTATACTCAAGTCAACCTCAATGTGCTCGTCGTACACCCTGCTTTGACAGATGAGGCTCTGGCGAATTTAGATACACGCACATAGCATGTACACGGTGCGACGAAAAGTATGATATTCTTAAATGAAATACCCTATATATTATTTCACCAATTAAAAAATATTTAAAAAAAATAAAAAATACCACATTTTATATACCTATCTCCCTCAGTTTTCTTATTATGGCCGTGCAAATCTAAAGAATAATTTTTATGTCCCATTAGAAACGTAACAAACTTACATCCCCATAACCTTTTTATTTTTTTAACGTATAATAGAAACAGAACCAAAATGTTGTTAGGATGATTCTGTGGTATCTGTACTTTTCATTAGATTTTGTTAAAGATATACACCCTGTTTCTTAAATCACCATTTAAAATAAAATTTAAGGAGCTTTACAAAAATACCATGTTTTATGGGTCTTTATATGGTTTTAAAAATATGGCCATAAATAAACTTATTGAGCAATTATTTTCACAATATAACCTACTTACATAATTAAAATTAACACTTATTCTTTAGATTTAGATGACCAATTTACATAAAGTATTTTTTAAAACTCTTTAAAATATCTTTTAACTATTAATATAACATACAGGGTGTTCTATTTCAAAAAAATCATCGGTATATTTAAAAGAGATATTAAAAATATAATCATTAATTTAGAAACTATATACAGATTAACCCAACAAACTAATATTTTTATTTATTTTGTACGATAAAAAATAAAAAACTTAAGGGGTGTAACTTGACACTCGGTACATATTAGATAAAGCTACTTGTTAAAACGTCGAAAAATAACTTGAAAAATAAAGTTATTGGTCCCCAGTGTATAGTAAAGTATAAACACTTACCATATTTATAATTTATTAATTGTAAAATAAGTGGTCTTCTAGTAACAATTCCAGTTCCTCGTGGTAAAAAGTCCCTAAAATATAAATCAGCAGTGTTAATACACAAAAAACTGAATTATAAAGGCCAACCGGATTAAATATTTTATAAGAAACATTTATTTTAGTTTTATTTACTTTAAAAACATACTTTCTAACTTTTTTTTTTCAGTAAAATTTAACATTTTTTGTAATTGACGTTTTTCTAAATATTTGTAAGTCATATGGAACTATCGATTTTCGGTAAAATTCTAAAATTTTTTAAAGGGTGATGAAAGTAAATTTGTTTGATTTCTAATAGCGTTGTGGGTCCAACGCTTTCAGGGAGGGGCATATATAAACACCCTGTATAGGGGTATATGGGTTTAATTAATTTTAATATTTATTTAATTTTCTTTGCAATAAAGAAATCATATTCAAAAATTAAAACAAATAATTTAAAAAATAGTGCAAAGTTTCTTGTCACCAAACAATAACAGAGTCTAGGTCATATTATTTTATTCAGGGTCAACAACGTGCTAAGTCACCAAAATACTGAGTTTAACTTTGTATATATGCAGAAATTCTCCTAATAATGGACAGGAAAAAATAAGAAAAATACTAGATAAGAAGAAAGTAGGGAAAGTGAAGTCAAGTAAAAAGTTAAAGTTTTAGTTAAGCCCCGTACGTGCTACTCCTAGTGGGGGGTATGCCCGTACTAAATTTAGTTAGTCAAACAGTTCCTGTAGTCTTATTTATTAGTAAAATAAAAAAGACAGTTTTTTGTCCACAGATCTTATGGTTTTAAAAGATAGTTGTATATGGTAAATTTGCCCCAGTGACGTAAAAAGGCCCTATGTATATTAAAAATATTAACGTCACCATATTATTATTTATTATTAGAAGCTTGCTATTTTAGCTTTTTTGCTTTTTTCTATTAAAACCTATTATTTTTGTAAATTAAGTTTAATTGAACATGGTTTTATTTTATTATTGCAATATTTATGCTTTTATACATTGGTAGCTTTCAATTGGAAAATAAATAACTAATAACTTTAGTATTGATAAGATAGCATTTTAAGAACATACTAAGAGCTCATATTATGTTTTTATAGTTTATTTGTTTTCTGGGAATATAAATTTAAACAAAATATTTTTTGTCTTTTCCCAGGATAAAGATATTTAATTTTGTCGTTGTATTTAGAAAATATTATATTATATTTATTTCTTTTAAAGTAATCCTAATTTTTATTATATTATTGCAAAAGCAAAAAAGCTCTTCAGAATATATAAAAAGTTTAAGTTCCTTAAAATATTTAATAAATATATTTACTTATATTTTGTGTAATGAAATTTGTATACAACTCATTGTAATGATATAAAAAAAAAGTTTTATAAACCTAAAAATATTTATTGGAAATTATTTTTTAAAAGATGATATTATTGTTGGCGTATTTTGGTTAAATTTAATTTTTTACTAAGTTTGGATAATTAAGATGTTAGGATCCAAATTTAAGAACGTTTTATTAAGATACAGTTTTTATAATTGCAATATATTGTTAATTACACATTAAAAAAAAACAGCTATCCTTGTTGCAGAATTTAACTAAAAATCCGAGAACAATCCAAACATTTTTATCTAATTGACAAACTACATTTTGGATAGAAAAGTAAGTTATTTTATCGGCGCGCTTGTGGCTGCTCCGGTTGTATGGGCAGCATCGATCTCCGGAGTTAAGCAGTGAAGTACGCGCCCATAACTTGGATGGGTGACCGGCGTTGTCGGTTTTGGGCAACGGCACGCGGTGTTCTGCTCGGGGGTGAACGAACGGACCGAGCAGCAACCATCCAAGTTATGGAATGAATGGTGTGTGAATGGGAAGGAGTAGGGGTCAAGGTACAATAAGCCTTCAGGCTGCAGTGCACCACCTAGGGGGACGGTCGTCGGACCTGGGTGGGATGACCCCGAAAAGGAGAAATTAAAAAAAAATAGTTATTTTATCACACCTAAAAGTACAATCAAGGACCATCAAGTAAATCGTTTCTTAATTCGTGACTAATTGACAATTCTAAAAATGCCTAAATAAATTTTAAATAATGTTTTTTACTATAATAAAATATGGGGGTCTCCAAAAGATGCAAAAAAGCTTCCACAAATTCCTAATTCTAAAATATGACGATCTAAACTAACTTACCAAAAGTGAATGATTTTCGAAATACTGGGTGTTAAAAATTTATTTCCGTTTTAGTTTTTGTTAAATAATTTTGTTAATAGTAGGTCTACTGTTTCAATACTCAGCTGTAGGGGGTTTTAAAAGTAAAAATCAAGAATTTGCTATCAGAATTATTACAAACTTTAGGTGACGCCACCAGCATTATCTTTTACAAATTAAAAACGACATTACATTTTTTAAGCTTCTCTGTATGTAACTTTTAAAAACAATTTTTTTAACTTATTTAACCAGGGCCGTATTAACTGTTTGAGGCGCTCTAGACTAGAATTTCCGAAGCGCCTAAGTATTGAAGAGCAAAATTTAAAAAAGGTCATTCCCTCCTTTTCGCGTCTATTTCATAAGCATCACCTCACCCGACCTAAACTTTTTAAAAACTCCCTGTCTAACGCCAATTACTTCCCTGTCTGGCGCCTATTTTTTCATGGCGCCCTAGGCTGTAGCCTAGTCAGCCTAATGGTTAATACGGCACTGTATTTACCATAAAAAAGTTATACATGGTTAAATTTGATTTAGGCAGCCGTTTTTAAGACATCTGAATATAAAAAAATACTTCTTTTACGGCCATGTCTAAAGTATACTGTATGTATTATATTATTATCTTTTAAAGTGTTAATTCTTAGGTTATTTTAAGTCATATGGCTTAACTTTTGAGATACAAAGTGGTAAAGAAGCTTATGATTTTAAAACTTTACCAACCCTGTATCTCAAAAAAGAAACCATTTAAGGATTAACTCTAAAAAAAAATGATACATACAGTGATACGGCTGCTTATATTAACTTTTATAAAGTATATCGTTTTATGTAAAATAACCAAATAAGAAATTGTTTTAAAAGTTACATAGAGTGGCTCAAAAAATTATTTTGTTTTTAGTTTATGCCAGATACTGCGGAAGAGCCCCCTAGACTTTGCAATAAGATTAGGACATTATTTTTTCGCACATCTCTCCATAATCTCATACAGCCGAATATCGTAAAAATACAGTTTGAAATACTAAAATAATTTATAAAAACTAATACCACAATGAATTTAAAACACGTCCATTTTAATGCACCCAAAACACAATCATGTTCCTTGTCGCGAAAAAAGTCATCAAATACACATCCTTTACTTATGAGCGGCCAAGTTTTGCAGAGCAAAGACACTTTTAATCTTGAAAGCGTTACATTTGAGAATAACCTTAACTGGCATAAACACGTTATATCTATAGCCACGGCTACTTCAAAAAGCATGGATTTCTCTTTCGAGCCAAAAAGTATTTTTTCCCTTCTAACTTATACATTTTATATGTTTTCCAAATTCAACCCCTTTGAAATATTGTTATTTTATTATACACTTAGCATTTTTGATTTCATTTAAAGAAGAGCTGTTTGCCGCTTTAATGATCCTTCACTTACAGAAAGGCTTTCATCACTCGCCCATCGTCGGGCTGTGGGGAATTTATCACTTTTTACAGGTATTTTCATGGCATCTGCTCTGTAGAACTGTTTAGCATAATTTCTTTAATCTATGGTTTCCAAAAGATACACTCGTGGTGCCGCACACATGCATCCCTATACGGTTCAACTGGACAGGCCCCGAACTTTCCACTTTGTTTATTCTTTTATCCCTAGATTTGCTAGAATGTGAAACCTGCTGCCCGCGGAGGTCTTTCCCGTGTCAACAAACTCCCTTACCTCGCTTAAGACGCCCACGGTATGTTAGTATTTAGCCTTTAAGCCTTCGTGGATTTACCAAAGAATAAAAAAGACTCTCTTTATCTTCGAAATCATCCACTTTTGGACTGAGGTAACATTAGGTAAATCTTCATACCTATTTTAGCATTGGGAATTTGTGTTAACTTTTTCCCGCACCTTTTAGTATGTAGTTAAAATCGAGGATAAAACAGCCAAATAATAATTAAATCTGCCTGTATTAAAATAAATCAAATACTTGTCTAAACGTCTAGAAATTAATTATATTTATAAAAACCCACATGCAGTAATTAAGGAGTGTTTGTCTATGATGAAATACAAGTTATTTTTAGCCCATTAGTTATTTGATTTCATGGATTTATGGTAAAAAGGTTATTTTTTATTTCCGAATTTGACTTACCTTCCAACAAAATTTTCTAAAACAGAGCTTTTTCCCGCACTTTGACCTCCCACCACTGCAATCTGAGGTAGATCCAAAGTCAATTGCACTCCCAAGCGAGTAAAGGCATCTTGCAATTTGTTTACTACGTTAATTAATTGTTCCATACCAAAATTTCCTGACATTTTCTGACGAACATTCACTACATAATACACTGATTTAACCAATAAGTTTTTTAAACTTAAGGATATAAAACTTGTTTGTTTAGAACAGATGTAAACTAACTTTTATGAATGATTCACTGTGTTTAATTAGCGTTAACGCTCTTAATACTGGACTGCACAAAGTGTTTATTAAGAATTTCTGTGAACTGTATAATTTAATCGCATTAGTAAGAACTGTGATAAGCTGATAGGTAAAATAGTGTATATCATGATACCTTTTTATAACGACATTTTAAGCAGATAACAATTTGTAGATAAAAAGTAGGTTATAATATATTTCACTTTATTAGGCACACTTGTAAACATTACGCGATAGTATTGGAGTCGGAATCCTTGATAATTAATGTTATTATTTATTCTGTGATGTAATTTTTTTAATTGTCTTGTTGGTTGCCTATCGTTAAATTGGAATTGTTGTTTAAAACAGTTTTTAAATTTCGGAATTATTTAATTATTATTTATTAAATTATTATAATTTCCAAAAACTGGGACATGCATGGGACCCTCACCAAATATATATACCAGATGCTATGGGCCTTAGGAGGAAAACTTTGGTAAATATTTTTTTATTTTGAAATTTGCGGAAGAAAGTTAGTTTTTTAATTCTCTTCCCTTCCCGGAAAGAATACAATTTTTAAAAGCGAATGCTCTTGTTGTTTTTTTCGGGATTTACTAATATTTTATCGACAGTCCAAATTTTGTAAAATAATCTTTATTTTTTTAAACTATAGTCGGTTAAATATTTTTTACCATTTTTTATTTTATCTGGGATAATCCACGAAGGCTAAAAGCCTAAATAGTAACGTGGGTGTCTTAAGCAAGGTAAAGGGGAGTTTGTTGACACGGGACTTAAATACTTAAAGATTTGGGGGAAGAAAAGACATCAGCGGGCAGCGTTCGCATTCTAAAAGCCAGGTATACAAGAACGAAGAAAGTGGGAAGTTCGAGGCCTGCTCAGTTGGACCGTATTCAGATGCATACGTGCGGTACCACGAGTTCCTCTGTTGGGAACCGTGAGTGGAGGAATTATACTGGAAAATTCTTCAGGAACGCCATGAAAGTACCTATAAAAAAGCGATAAACTCCCTACAACCCGACGATGGACAAGAGAGGAAAGCTTTTTTGTGAGTGAAGGATCATTAATGAGGCAAACAGCTCTTCTATGAATAAAAATCGAGAATGCTGAGGGTTGTGGGGGACGCCATTCCCCAGAGATGAAATCCAATAACGAAGAACGGATTTGGGACACACACAAAGTGTATAAATTAGCAGAGGAAAAATACTTTTGGCTCGAAAAAGAAATCCAAGCTTTTTAAAGCTGCCATGGCTATAGGCGCACTTTGTTTATGTCAGTTAAGGTTATTCTCTGTGACGATCACAAGATTACAATTTTTCCTTGCTCTGCAAAACTTGGCTGCTAATAAGTAAAAGATGAATATTTAATGATTTTTTTGCGACAAGGAACGTAATTATGTTTTGGATGCATTAAAATGGATGATATTTTTGGCGCCTCAATCCAATATTAAATTAAGGTCTTGTGAAAGAGATATCTGCATTGCTTTGCGTTTGCTTTCCAAATCAGGTTTAGAGATTGGTTTAGGAACCTGAAAACTGGAGTAAAGGGTACTATCGTCGCCGAAACTATGAATGGAATTAGTTGTGGACGAGAGAAAGTCGTTGATGTGAAGAAGAAACAATGTTGAAGAAGAAAATGTTGAAGAAGAAACAATGTCACTCCACATTTTTTTATGCATAATTTTTAGGTACCCTTAATTAAAAGAAAAAGGAAGATATTTTTACAAAATTTGTCATTATTTGACGTTAAAATTTTATTAATCCCATATCCCGCGACAATAGTACAGATCGACGATCTATTTTTTGCAAATTCCAAAACAAATAAATTTTGTACGAAAGCGTTGATAATCGGTATCGGGTAATCTGTACCGACAACCATTTTAGTCGTATTAATTTATTAAGAACTTAAATAGGGCCTAGTATACACTTATTCAGCGCTTAGTTTACGTGAAACGTTTTTTCCAAATTATAAAAAAATAGATGTACTATTGCAAATAAAAAGTACGGCAATCAGGAGTCCCTGCCAGGAGAATCCTAGCAAACAGCAAACACACCCATTGCGAACGGGTTAAGTCTGGTATACATATATTTGGTGCGGCTTATCCCAGTCTCAAACATAATTATAGTAGGAGAGCTAGTGAACTCTTCGAATAAAGTTAGACCTGTAAGGCTGAAAATTTGTATGGTGATGAGTCATAGTATGCTAAGTACAAAAATCATCACCTGGCAGGCATTAGCCGTGCACATCATCACCCTGTATATTTTTGAAGAGGTAAAAAATAAGTTGGAGCTGTGAACTTGAAATTTTTCTAGAATTTAGTTCATTCATAGTAAAGTTAAAAAAAAATTGATAGGCGATTTCGATGTCTACAAGTACCTGCAAGGTGAACCGAAAGGTAAGTTAACCGGGTTCCCACGACATTACTATCAAGCCTTTTTAAGAAGTGTTTAACAATTTTTATATTTTGGTCGGATTTTTGGTTGGATAGGATAAATGTTTCAGATTTTTTGTAGCACATCCGGTTTAACCTGAAGTGCTTCCAACTTTGCTATTTTAATTGGAACATCCTATATATTTTTTTCAATCATATCTACAGGCAATTCCAAGAAAATACATGTACCACATGTTATACCTATCTAAATTATAGTTTTTGACAAAATGGGATTTAAAATGGCATGTCAACCGCCATTTTTACCGATTTGTTATAAAAAAAAGCCAAAAAGGGCTAATGCAATTTTTTACACATATTTAATGAGCCTTATATCCTTTTACCGTAAAAATAAAATTTTCGGTTTTACCGGAAGTGCCACACAAATTGACGTTCGGCAATAAAGAACTTTAATAATTCAAATAAAAATCGCTATCTTAAGCCAAAGGGCGGAAAATTTTGAAGCGGTAGTTATGAAATAAACTTTTGTAGGGGAAAATTGGTGGGGCCCTTTTATTATTTTGCTGTTAAAAAACATTTAGGAGAAAAAAGCCATTTACCCTAGGAACGTCTACTATTTATTAGAAGACATTGACATCGAAACAAATATATATATTAGTGTCGTTCATAAAGGGCTTGAAGTAAGTATTTTTTAAGAAAAAAATGGTACGCTACTGCATTTTCTTAAAATCTTTCGTGAAAGATGCGACAGTAAGTAAAACAAAGTACCTAAGTATGTATAACAAAAAAATATATTATCAATCTTCTGAAAATATAAATATACAACAGTTATAAATCTATATATAAGATCAGTCTAAAGAGATACCTCTATTACTTTTAAAGAAATTTAAAGTAAAGTGGGGGCCAGACATATTTCATTCTAAAAGCAATGCAGCAAAGTAGGCAAAAATAATATAGTAAACAAACCCTTATGTAAAAAATGACATATTTCAGCAAAAATTATTAAACTCGACTAGGTTCTGATTCCTCACACCACGGACAGAAACGAAATAAGAGGATTTTTTTAAGTACGTAATACGTATTTTGAGAGGTATTTTTCAAACAATATGTACTTAGGCTCTGTCAGGGGTTATGTGCTTTCGAAAAGGTTTGTTTACTTTTTCATTTTTGTGTACTTAACGGAATTGCTTTTAAAATTAATTATGTCTGGCTCCAACTTTACCTACATATTAAAAATGCATGTCAAGTTTTACTAATACTATGTACGCTTAAAAGAGAAGTATTTAGTTTTACATACGATGATGTTTTTATAGTATTTTACATTTTTTATAAAAAGGTTTAATTTTTTTATATTTTTTTATAAGGTACAGGGAATGCAGAGTGCACTATCAACTTACTTGATTACATTAGATATATGTACCTAAAACACGTTTTGGCTTTTGCATTATAGCATAATTTTTTTAAGTCTAAATTCATGGTGTATGTCCCACCATGTGAAATAAATAATTATGGTTTTGTACAATAATTGGGTATCATAAATTAAAACACATGTTTCCATGGTGTTTTCTTGTTTAGGCACCTTATACAATTTTACCTAGTTTAACCCTTTTTATACTGGTTTCGTCAAACCCAGAGTTAATACAAACTTTATAAATCCACTTAACAATTCATTGTCCGCCTTTAGGGTACCAAACAAGAAGTAATAATTATGCATTTTTGTCGAGATAACCTGACCAGAAAAAAAGAGACAAAAAAATTTTATAAGGTGTCCAAACAAGAAGTGCCTAAACCAGCATAGGCCGTTCCTCTATTTAAAGGAAATATATCTATAATTTTAAAAAGTAAAACCTATTTTAGGAGCAGAAAAAAATATTTTTAATTTGTTTTCTTCTGTGGTATTTTAATATTAAATTAACTATAATTTTATTTAATTTGCATTCCTTATTTTATCTTTATTGCTTATTTAGTCTTTAAAATGTTATACTCTTTTATTTTAAATTATGAGGGACTAATAACAAATCAAGAATGAAAGACCAGCATTTCTGATGGCCAGAAAAATCTAAATTCTCTTAAAAAAGTAAACTTCTCGAGCCATGCAGCCAACTGAGCAAGGGTTTAAAATCACGAGTGGTAACCTTTTCTTTTGGTGAATTTATTCAGACAAAGAACATAAAAATAAAAATAACATAAAAATTAATTGTGTATATTCCTGAGACAATTTTATAAAAAAAAGTTTTTAAAACATTGGTCCTCAAATTTTTCATTCTTGAGATACAGGATACACTTTTTAAGTAAAATTTGATAGACTAGATATAAACAACATTTATTTAAGTATTTTTAATTTTTGTTACAAAATTGCTGATAACAAATAATGACACCTATTTTTTTAAAAGAAAAATTTCCCTAATTTTTCTCGTATGGTCCAGGAGTATGCAATTTACCGAATTTTATTTTTTATCTGGAAAACATAACAAGCTGCGGTAAAATTAATAAAAACAAAGGAGTTGGCTTTTTAAATGTTTTATCTGAAGAAAAAAATTAAAGTAGCAAGAAAAGTCGGTAGTATGCATTTTTATCAATAATATTAGCTAAAAAGCATCTCACGCCGCCAATGGTCTAACTAATTAAAATTAGGTTAGAGCCTAACTAACCTTTTATTGCAACAAACAGCCAAATTTCATTAAAATCGGATAAAGAATATTTACATATTATAGATATTAATAAAAAACTGATATATTTTTTCAAAGTTGAACACCCTGTATCTTAGAAACAAAGCATTTTTGGACCTATGTTTATAATAATATAAAGTTTGTTCATAAAATTGGCTGAAAAATACGCCCCTAAATTGTCTTACCGCAATAAGGAAACACCCTGTATAAAATAAAATAAAAATAAGAAATAAGCTTTTAGATGGCTAACTTTAAACTTATTATGTTATTTTTATGTAAAATCGCAATAGCGCATGTGCTTTAAAACATTTGACAGAATGACAGACTATCGTGCGCTTAAGGTGACTTTTTATTGGCGACTCTTATTTTTTATTTTATTTGGCCTATATAAATGGGGTTTTTCCTAATTTTTATTTGATTTTAATGTTATTTTTATATTATTTTTGTTTTTATGTTATTTGTCTGCATAAATTAACCTAATTTTAAGGCTTAAAAGTTTTAAAATTCCATTGCCAACTGTATTCGTTGCTTATTATAACGGAACCAGTATTGTCTCACTGCTAAGGTTTAACCTCTAAATATTAACCTTTTCTACCAATAAACTAACTATTCTTATACTGTATGAAAGTTTATATCAAGACAAATTCTTACTAGAAAAACACCAAAGGTATTGTAATGGTTAGTTTACAGACCTGTCTAAATTATGAAAATCAATGTTAAACTGGTATAGCTGAGCCCACCAATAATTAATTCTGTAAGCAATACCGCAAAGTAAACAAAAATCATAATTTAAACAAACCCTTTTGTGAACAATAACTAATTTCAGCAAAAAGTATTAAAGCCGGCGAGTTTTTGGTTCCTCCCGCCACGTGTCAGTTTTAATGGCATAGCGGAGTCTAAAGAAGTGGATATATTTTTAAAGTGCGTAATACGTGTTTATGCAATGTGTGGAAATATGTAATCCAGGCTCTGTCAGGGGCTGTGCCTTGAAAAAAGTTTGTTTATTATCATTTTTTGTGTACTTTGCGGCAATGCTTTCAGAATTAATTATTTGTAAACCCAACTGTAGTAGTGGGAGTACTTTATTGCTTCTAATCAGTTTTGGTTCCATTGCTGTATGCTTTGCTTTGAGCAGCGTCGCACGATAGATCTTCAACGCCTTGTGAAAGAGCTTTGTATGTGTCATCTATTAGTTTCGAAATGTCATCTGTGTTAAGTCCTTTGGTTTGAATAGGAGGTAGAATTCTAATTTTAATTTCACCTACAACAAAATACCTAGTTAAGCCTTTAACTATAGACTTGAAATTTTATTAACGCTATTACAGATGTGGGGTCCAATTGACCCCTATGTTTAAAAGGAAAAGGGTGTGGTAAATTTAAAATATGCAAAAAAAACACATATATCTTTATTATAATATTCTAACAGCGTTTTTAACGTTAACAATTAAAAATTTAACAGTTTATTAAAAAAATATCTAGCTGTTATGGAACATAATATGTATAATTTGTTTTTTTGACATATTTATAATTTAAGCATTAAGAACATAGGATAAAATAAACGGATTTTTTTATATAAAATTGTTTTAAAAGAAACTAAAATAAAAAGAAAATGAAACTAAAAACCACATTAAAAACCAAGAAAATTAAAATCTGCGAAAACGTGCAGGGATTTGAAACAAGATTTATTTTATGTTATGTGCATTTCATTCAAATGGGAATTTTGAATATAGAACATAAGCGAAATGTTTCTCTTCTTTTATTTAAAGGGTATCTTCTGTAGTTATTAATTTTTTTCTTTTAACATGATGTTTTTTCTTTATTTGCAGTCCATGTATGATACACATTTTTACTTTACGGTTGATATGCATATTTTATAATCGTCGCTTCGTTTCTTGCGTCATTCCTAATATTATGCTTTCGTAGCCTTAAAAAATTCTTTAAAATTACCATTTTAGCTATTTACAGTGTTTACACCTACACATTTAATAACAATATGGCTGTAAATTACGTGTGCTACGAAGAACTAGCTGGTGAGTGTTTGGACCATATAAAACGATTTCTTTTATAAAAGTAATTGGATTTATTTGGTATTAATAACTTTTTTTTTGCCATTTTGTCCAAATATTTTTCTAAATTAAAGGTTTTCTTTGCAAAAACAACCAATGTCATTTCTTCCAGTGCCAAGGTCAAATTATTTTTTCTAATTTACAAAAAAAAAGAACTAATGCTTATAGAACCTTTAAATACATGTATCTCTAAATGCGAAAAATACAGCTTTATTTAAAAACAATACAAAAAAATGGTATATATTTACAAACCAGATGCATCGCCGATTTTAATGAAATTTGGTATACAGAGGTTTTTGGGGCGCTGAGTACGAATCTAAAATAATTTTTAGCCGTACTCTTTTCATTCTCAAGATATTTATCATCAAAATTGATAACCAAAAGTAACCTGAATTTACTTCTTTTTCACTCAATTCTTGATTGAAAGCTATATTGGTGCTCAATATTTGATTTTCACCTCTAGAAGCCCCATTTTTTTATTTATTTTACCCGTTTTTTCATACAATTGCAAATTTTCACTATCAATCATTTCGTTTTTTTGAAATTTTATGGAAAAAATGGATAAAATAAATGAAAAAATGAAGTTTTTAGACGTGGAAATCAAATATTAAGTAACAATTAAGCAGAAAACTCAGGAATTGAGTGTAACAAAAAGGGGTAAATAGTCAGTTTAGGTTAGTTTTGGTTATCTGGTATCAAGAACGAAACGAGTCCAACAAAACATTCTTTTAGATTCGTAATCAGTGCCCCAAAATACCCCCGTATACCAAATTTTATTAAAATCGGCGATGCGTTCGGTTTGTAAATAATTTCCAAAAAAATATATAGAAATAGCTATATAGGTTCATTAAAGTTTTTTCTTAACAATGGCTATTTTTGAAATAAATCTTTAATTATGGTTATGGTCGCTTAAAATATATTTAGCATCTGACCTAATGTCGCTACTGCTATAAAATTACTTCCCATTTTATCAGTGTCTCTTTATAAGCTTTAACTTCATATTTTACCCTCTTTAAAGAACCAACCTGCCAATCCAAATTTATTTTTATATCAAAAATATATAATAAAAATTACTCCTTAGGAAAACAAAGTAGGTACCATTATTACAGACCAGGGTCTTTTGACTACGTTGAAAATTCGTAATTTAATTGTAAAGCAGGTATAGCCGATATTTAAACAATTTTTTGAAAACACACTTATAGTTAAATGAAAAATAGGTACCAAGCCCTCGAGCTTAGTAGCTAGTAGGTGTGATTAAAAACATAACAATAACTGAGGGGTCAAAATGAACCCTCGTCTGTATAGTTACGGGTTAAGCCGATTACGTTCATGTGACGTCAAAAAATCACCGTCAACATGGAGGCTATGTCATAACCCCTGTGCTAACTAGGGTACTGCTTTTTTAATATCTTTGCATTTTTAATAGAACTTGAATAATTTTAAACAAGTCAATATCTTTACCATCTTTTATATAAACTTTTTTTGTTTTAAAATTTCTTTCTTTTTTAGTAAGGTTAATTTTGTTTGTTTCTTACTTTAAATTTATTCTTATTATATTACTTACCATCTTTAAAACTAAAATTGTTTAGGAACTTGTATCTACAAACGGCTACTGGTTGAATAGGAACTTCGGAGGCTAAGGCTAAGTGAAAGGCGCCTTTTTTAAAAGGCAATAGTTTTGTATTTCCTAGGTTTCTTGTTCCTTCTGGAAACATAAGTACCCGAGCCTAAAATTAAAAAAAAGTGCAAATATCAAAAACCCACGCTTTTCTTTATTTAATTTTAAAGCTTAAATAATACACAATTCATGGATCATGTGCCCCACTTAAAAAGAGGATAAAATGTAAGGTAAAACGCGGCGCTTTAATTAAAGAGCATATTTACACTGGCCAGCACAGAAAAACCAATTTCAACATTTTATTTAAACAGAAAATAATTAAATATATCTTCCGTTTTTTGTTATATTAATCAAAGTTAGAATACTAAAATATTAATATAATTATTTATAAACGCTACAAGTCCCACATTTCTATTAAAGAAGCAGCTAATAACTATCCATGACAATGGAATTAACTAGAGATCGCTCTAAGAAATACTCCGCTACGTCATCGTTTGATATCAGTTCGCTATTAAGGTTATGACGTCGCGGTGTTGATCTTATAGCGTTTGAGCTCTACCTGTCTCTCTTATCATAAAGATGTTCTAATTTACAACTATTGGCTGTCAGCAGAAAACTTTAATTTTAATGTAAAATAAAATGTTTTTGTGGAACATGTTAGGGTGATTATGATTTTATAGCGGAAAAAGTAAAATTAAAATAGAAATACTTTAAATTAATATTAATTTTATACAATTCTCACAATGTATCTAAGTGCCTCAAGCAATGTATCAAAGAGCCCTAAAGGGGAGGGAGAATGATTCAACCTCGTTTTATATTTAAAAGGTCGTATTTTTTTATCCTTAAAATTAATTATTAAAGTAAAAAAGTTTTTTGTCTTATTAATTTAAATTGACGTGTAAAAACACCAACGAATAAATAAATTAATAAATTATTAACCCAGTATACCATTATTAATCCGGGTCCGGTGGGGCTTCCGTGCGGTTACGTGTGGCCAGACCCTTAATGGACACCTTGTAGGAAAATTGTCTGGCTTTAACAAAGCGACACATTCTGCAAACCCTTGTGATGTGCAGTATTTTCGCTAAATATAAATACTTGCCGGCACAAACGCTACTGATGTAAGTGCTTTAGACAAAAAATTAGGTAAGTAAATGTAAACTTTGATAATTTATTTGTAGGTTTCAAAAAGTAAACTATTCTTGAAAACGGAATTGTTTAAACACCCCGTATCATAAAAACAGAGCATTTTTGGACCCATGTTAAACTATGTATTTTTCATGTAAATTCTCCAAATTAATTTTTGTAGACACTTACTTTTCTTTTTCTTATTATTTCTCCTGTTCGATTCACAGCTTCTTGGGCATCCTTCTTTCTAACCCGGTCAATGAAGATGGTGCCCCATAACCAAGAGGCCAGACCAAAAGGTTGGAAGTAAAGTATTTCTTTCTTGGATATTACGGTGCAATTATCCATAATGGGCCAGAGTAATGCTAAAACTAAAAGTTAAATTTGTGGTCACATTTCTTTTTAAGCAGGGTTTAATTTAATTGGTGGCTAAACATACAAGATATTATTCCTGAGCTTATTTCAGGAATAAAAGCATATAAACATATGTCTTAAACCTTTTAACTTTAGGCCACAGGGTGTTAAAGTTAAAAGAAAAAATTGTTTTCTTATCTTTCTTTTAACTCTTTAAAATATATTTATAAAATTTGACATGCGCCCAACCAATAGGCATTTTTTGATGTGAGAGATGGTGAGATTTTTAATTATTTTCACCAGTGGCATTCGAACGGGATGTATACTTAAGATTTAAAAAAAAATGTACGCCATTGCTTTTCCCAAAAATAAAAAATTATTTTTAAAACTTCTATTATTTTTACCTTCCAGTCACTTTGGGTTTAGCCAGAAATTGTTCCAATTTTAAATTTTTAATTGAAACACCATTTATGTTATATCATTTTTGGATTTCTATGACAATTCTAAATAAAAATGGGACATTTTAAAAAGCTTTTAGGCCAACTTGATTTTTTAAAGCAATTTTTTTATATTGCATGTAGGTAGCCATGATTGGACTTAAATTAATCTAAGGACCACGGCTAATGTTATAAAAATACAATCTCAAAGTTTTAGTGACTAGCATAAAAGATAGGACTCAAACAAGTCGATAAATTGGCAGTTTCGTGTCTAACAGTTATTTTTTAAATGGCAATCCTTTTAAGACAAGCGCTTTTCTGAAAAAAATAAAAAATATTTTGGAGAATTTAATAATACCAGTTTTTTGCAAACGGATTAAAAATAAGGATATAGATATAGGATCATGGCCACCTAAATGCTTTATTAAATTCTTACTAGATTAACCCCATTTAAAGCCGACAGGTTTTAGACAGTTTTTAGCGATTTAAATTATGCATTTCTATTGAATGCCTTTTAAACTATAAATATCTTGTAAATTATTGCAGTTTGTACTGCCGATAAAGATAACCAGTAAAGAGGTGCAGTTTGTACTGACCAAAAGCTACCGATACAGCGCTATAGGCAACACAGGGTGCATTTCATATTATGTTTTATTTTAAAACAAAAAAAATATTTAAAAAAGTAGTGATGAGACGTCTCGGTAACCAGCGGATTATTGGAAAAAAATCATGTAAATCGGTGCAGTAAAAAACTCCAAGGAAGTGTCTGAAAATTATGGCTTAGGATTTTAAATATATAGATTTATAGATTATACAGTATTTTTAATAATCATAAATGGATTTGTTAGGAACTTAATTGATCTATTCAAGCAGTTCTAAATCTGGTTAATAAATAAAGAAATATGAATCTCTAAAAACTAAGAAGCTATCATTATTCATAATTTAAAATTTCTGAACCTGTTGGGCCGGTTTTAAAAAATTTGCGGTGTTAGGAATCAAAGGACCTTTAAAAGAAAATGTTACGTGTCTCCTCTTTAATTAAAAAGAAAAAACTAATAGCGCTTGCTTGGCAATTATGTCACGTAGCGAAAAAATAACTTTATATTAAAAAGTGGATTTATAGTGACACTTTTTAACTAAAAAGTTACCCGACGTCGACCCGTTTAAGAGTTACGGAAAGGAAATACTTTTTAAAATCCCATTGTATATTTAGATATTTATTATAAATAAGTAAGTATTGTTTTCTTTTAGTCGAGAAACCCAAGATATTTATCTAATCTAAATAAGAATACTAGCATAATTATGCTTTGATTTAAAGTTAAAAGGTTAACAATTTAGTATTAGCAAAAACGGATATGAAAAAGTATTAATACCTTATCTAATACTCAAAAGTTTTATTGATGTGTTTGAAACATATATTCAAAAAATAAAATATATAATCAAACACTTAATATGATAATTTAAATAAGAATAATTTTGGATATTTAATATATTTGTAAATTTTATTTTTGTTTATTAAAATAATATTTTTAAAATTTATTATTTTTTTTTACTTTAAAGAATTACGATCCTATGTCAAATTGTCTTCTTTGTTCTACTAGTACTTACCTATTAAATCAAGAAAACTCTGGTGGTTCATAAGTACTACACATCCTGTACCTTGTACAATATTTTCTTTTCCTTCAACGCTTAACTTTAATCCTAAAAATTTGGCACACGCTCGCAGTCCGGCAGCAGGAATTCTAAAATAAATAAAAAAGAATAATAAAAGTTATTGTGTTTAAAAAAAATACAAACTTTATGTGTCTGTCCTGCATTAAAAAAAACTCGTCTACCAGAGAAAATGTCACGTACTAGAGACATTTTAAATACACTTTAACTGTAACTTCTACTATATTTAAAATTAAAAAATATTTTTATATTTATTTGCAACTTAATAATTGCTGTAAACTTTAGTGCAAAAAAATAGTCTTATCGTTGGTATGGTTTTGCTTCTGTGGTTCAACATTATTCGCACCGTCACTACTTGAGATGAAACTAAAACTTTTCCTAGAAGATAGATCTGTTGATGAGGAATCAGTAAAAGGTCCGCTATATCACCGGATCTGAGCCTTCTAGATTTTTATTTTTTAATCTTTGAAGTAATTTATAAAGTATTCTTTTAATGGTCCAGTTCACAAATGTTGTAAGTACATTTTTCAGAAAAAGTAAGTTAAATACACTAACATATAATAATATACAAGAACCTTTCTATGCACACAAGTAGCAAGTAAAATATTACAACTTGAAAATGCAAGCTTCATTTTCCAATCGTGTTAAGTGCCTTTGGACTTGCACATTTTAAAGAAAATCGTTTTTGTGCACTAGACCATCGGTATAATATCATCTATAAGGATTCTCCTATATAGCTATTTAGGGTATATATTTAATACTTACAGTGCGTTTTTGGATCTCTGGGCCTCAATAGCATTAAAGGTATAGGCGCTGATGCAGCTACAAGGGAAACCACAAAAAATATTAGCCATTTAAGAAGATATCTAGCTGCTGAACTGACTCTCCATAATAAAGCAAGCAGAGCCACTATAGCTAAAGGCCACCAAAGCAGCCCCATGTCTGAAAAATTATATATGCATTTATATAAAGACATTAAAAGAAAAAGGGTTGAAAAAGTGTATATAGAGTAAGATCAAAAAGATTGTATGATAATTCGTTAAAAATAAGCTATTTTTTAAATTGCATATATCATGTATACAGGATTGAGCAGCGTTAAAGGAATTAACGAAAAGTAACTTCAACACTCAAGTGAGGTCAAGATATACATTGCCAAAATATATTATACACGGTGGTTCCCAAGTAAAGAAGCCAAAACCTAACTGGAAAATTGTAAGGGTAAAATATTGCAAGTTAACTAAACTTACCTGAGTACGAAAGTTGATATTTACTAAATTATTTTTAAATTAGTTCGATAACATTTGATACGTTTTAAATATTTTTATAAAACTCGGTATCCAAAGGTTTTCTAACATAAGCTATTTATATCCAATGTTAATTTTTATGCTTTTATTGAGTTTCTTTCCAAATTTTTGTGCTACTCTGTATGTACCACCAAGATATTTGCATTTAATAGTAGGGGAGCCCAAGAGGGGGATTTCGGGATCTACTACAGCGCGGCAGGGTGAGTTTTTAAAACTTACAATGACAATATTTTTTAAATCAAGGCAAATATAAAAACAAATAAAAAAAAGTCTATAAAACCTGGGAAAAATATAAATAACGTATTTTTAAAAACACCTATATCAACCCCTTAAGCTGCACCCCCAGTCATTTTAAAATCTTAAATGGCAATACCCCTGATGTGGCAACTCTCTGAAAAGCTTATGAAAAATGCTTTTCAGAGCAATTTTTGGTCATAAAAAGTTGGGGTAACATAAAATACTACCCTTAAATTTTAGAAAAAGTTTTTTTTAGTTTTTCAAAATTTGCCTTGGTTTAGAAAATATACCTATTGAATTTTTTTAAAAATTCACCCTGTGTACAGAAGGATACCTTGTACTTCAATCCTGGATGATGAGTTTAATAACAATATTTAAAACGTATCCAATATTACTTATATTTTTTGAAGTTTGACACCTGGTATTTTAGTTATTATAAACTTTTGAACTGAGGTAAGTTTAGTTAAATCGAAAGAACTTAAAACTTT
Source organism: Listronotus bonariensis (assembly GCA_014170235.1). Lineage (NCBI taxonomy): Eukaryota > Metazoa > Arthropoda > Insecta > Coleoptera > Curculionidae > Listronotus > Listronotus bonariensis. The sequence goes on from JACEGR010007629.1 coordinate 42,319, forward strand.
TTAAACTTTTAAAATTTTCCAGTTGAATTAAGGCCCATTACCTAGGGACCACCCTGTAGATCTTAACTATCTAACATAATTATTAGGAGTAATAATGTTTAAAATGTTAATAATATAAAAAAACTAAAAACATACCAGTACGTACTGTACGAAAAACACGTAAATGAAACTGACACTGAAAATGTATTTTATAATCAAATCCAATCTAAAGATAATATTATTAATCGTTCGTACATAATATGTACTAAAGTGTAAAAATCCATTTAGTCAAGCAGAGAGTTCAAAGTTTTTTGGTTATTTATCAAATAAATGCAAATATTTTTTAACTATACAGGGTGTCCCTAAAAGTGTCGGAAAAAATGGCATCACAACTTCTTGAGGCTAAAATATGACGATTTAATTGTACTTACCTTTTCTTTTTTTTTTCACCCTTTCGGGGTCATCCCACCCAGGTCCGACGACCGTTCCCCTAGGTGGTGCACTGCAGCCTGAAGGCTTATTGTACCTTGACCCCTACTCCTTCTCATTCACACACCATTCATTCCATAACTTGGATGGTTGTTGCTCGGTCCGCATCCCCGAGCAGAACACCGTGTGCCGTTGCCCAAAACACCGCCGTTGCCGGACACCCATCCAAATTATGGGCGCGCATTTCACTGCTTAACTCCAGAGATCGACGCTTGCCGATACAACCGAAGCAGCCACAAGCGCGCCTTGTACTTACCTTAGTCCACAAATAAATAGTTTTAAAAATACAGGTTGTTAAAATAAATTCTGATTTTATTTTTTTATAGATAATTTTGTTAAGAGTATTGTTACAGTATTCGCCTAGGATAGGTTTTTAAAGGTGAGAGATTAGAAACTGCTATGCATTTTCTGGTTAACTCTGAAGGGCGCCAGCTGCAATGTCTTGTACAAATAAAATACAAAATAACTTTTTAAGCCACTTTGTACGTAAATTTTAAATAATAAATTTTCTATTATGCAATATATTTCAGTTTAAAAAGGTATACGTGTTGATTTCAGTAGTTTTTAAGATATCTGGATTTAAAAGAATTACTTTCTGTATGGCCAGGTCTAAGCTTTAGAGAATATTTCGAAATTGGATGCTTATCCTTTTAATCTTTAAATAACTTTAAAAAGAAAAGTTAAGATAAACCTCATGTCCTAAATGCCTTAAACAGGGTGTTAAAGATTAAAAAAATATACAGGGTCATCCAAATTGAGTGTCTGTCATTTGTAACTTCGTTATTACTCAAAATATGAAACAGTTTAAATTAGCAAACTAGTAGTTTTTTCATGCTCTTTAAGACTAAAGATTAGTAAAAAATAATTGACAATCGGGTTGATGAGTTATACAGCAAAATATCCCTGATTTAAATGGAACACCCTGTATATTTTATTACCATTAGAAAGTTCTTTCAAAATCCCTTAAGAAAAGTCCGTATGTAATATATCCAATTTTTCATAGTTTTGGAAATATGGCCATCCTCAGGAGTTTAATAGTAAACTGGATTTTTATATAAAACACCCTGTACATGGTATCATCATAAAAAAGATATTTTAAAGAGCTTTAAGAAAATACCACATTTGATGTGCCTATCTTTTTAGTTTTGGAAATATAGCCATTTAAATCTGAACGATAGTAGATATTTTCCCCGTTTTATTTCCGTCACTAAAACTTATTGCTTATAGCTTAAAGCTGTGATATAATAAAAATTTAACGTAATTTTTAGATTCGTATGGCCATATTTCCAAAACTATAAGAGATAGACATATCAAATGTGGTATTTTCTTAAAGCTCTTTTAAATATCTATTTATTGATAATGTAATATACAGGGTGCTTTATTTAAAAAATGCTAGTGTATTATAAAATTTCTGAGGTTGGCTATATTTCCGAAACCATGAAAAATTGGATATATCACATGTGGACTTTTTCTCAAGGATTTTAAAAGATCTTTTTAATGGTGAAAAAATATACAGGGTGTTCTATTTAAAAAAGGGTATTTTGCTTTATAACTCAAAACCCCGATTGTCAATTGTTTTTTCCACTATTTAGTCTTAAGGAGACTACAAAAAGCTACTAGTGTGCTAATTTAAACTATTTTGTATTTCAAATAATAACGTTACCAACAACGGACACTTAATTTGGATGACCCTGTATGCTTTTTTACCACTCTACATCTCAAAAGTTAAGATATTGAGGACCTAGGTTTATATATATCTTACAAAATTTTGTTTCAAATATTATAGCAATACACCCATTATTAACAAAAAAAAAACAATTAATCGAGATTGTCATATTTTAGCATAAGGAATTTGTAGGAGTTTTTTCCTTACCACTTAGAGACACCCTATATGTTAATGCATTGTGCTTTAAACATGGATAAGTATAAGTACCCGATAAAAGTTAAAATAAAAATAAATGACCTTTAAAATAAAAAAAAATAGATAGTATATATTAATATTTATTATACACATACATATGTGTATTTGGTTTTTCTTTTAAAATCTGTCTAATTAAAATATCTTATAATTTACCGCTTTCCCAGCATGGTGACCGTAATTCAAAAATGTTTCATCTGTCTTAAGTTATACAAAATTTTGAATTGGCTTTTCACTTTTTCTATAAAATATTTTAATGGAGGCTAATATGCTCTTTATAAGCACCTTCATTACCAGAGATGGGATCTTATAACACGTTATTCCTATAATCGTTCATTAAATGATCTTATGCCAATCATCTTCAAAAAGTCACTTTGATTATAAGAAAAAAAAATACCAGGGAATAGAATTCAGTAACTTTTATTTTAAAAAGTTGGAAACATTGTTATTATTAAAGCATCTTGGCACAAAAAGCCGCGTTGATAACACTGAGTGGCTTTCCAGTGACGCAAATAGAGCGCTCCCGAGTAGCTCAGGAGCATTTCGTTCTACTTTATGGCGTTCCAGTGACGGAAAGTGTTATGCACCTGAGCTACTCCGTTTTTCTTTCCCCTTGCCCCTCTTGCACCAACCCCTCTTTTGGTTTTTGTGCTTCAAACGTGTTTTTATGGTTAATGATGGATTTTTTAAAATTATTTATTTAATATTGAATTAGATATTAAAAAGAGATTATTATTATAAAGCCAAGAAAAGTTAAAAACAACGAAATTTTAAAATTTCTTAAAGTATCTCTCTTTCCTTGTCTAAGGATGCGTTCCAGTGACTAACTTTTAGAGCAGTTAAAGAGCTTCAAGCCCTGGAGCGTGACGCACAAAATTTTTCGTCACTGGAAAGCTACCCTGGTTAACAAATATGTGTTTTTATTTTTTTGTTACTCACAACTTCTTTTTTTAAATTTATTAAAGAAATAAATTAATAAAATTAAAATAGAAGATGTTTATTACATTCGGTTGTATTTTAATACTTGTCTGAAAAAAAGAAATATACGTAAGTGTAAATATTTTGTGCTGACAATATATCAAAACCTTTTTTACGGTTTTCTGAATCATTTAACTCTCAGAATATTTCTCTATCTACCTTTCAATATTTTTTAAGCCGTTAATAACTGAAGGAAAGCGTAATTTACAATCGTTATTACTAATTGGTCCCAAATATTTAAGAAAAAAGTCAGTACCTTTTATAATTTAAAATAAATTTTGAGTTCCATTATGTTTTAGTGCCCTAAGGGTAGTACAAGTTGCTACAAGTTGTAAGTGTAAATATTTTGTGCTGACAGTATATGGAAAACCTTTTTACGGTTTTCTGAAACATTTAATTCTCATAATATTTGTCTATCTATCTTTTAATATTTTTTAAGCCGTTAATAACTGAATGAAAGCGTTATTCACAATCGTTATTACTAATTGCTCCTAAATATTTAAGAAAAAAGTAAGTACACCTTATATAATTTAAAATAAATTTTGAGTTTCATAATGTTTTAGTGCCCTATGGGTAGTTCAAATGTCATCGATCAAGTTTTTGTAATTTTATCTTTATTTTTGTGGTATAGGTATCCAATAAAACAAAGAAATAAAGTTTGATACTTTTTAATAATGTTTTTTTGTCCCTATAAATAGATATTTGGACAGTGGCGGCGCAACGTCATAATTTTATGTTGGTAAGATACCACGAGGCCCTCTGCTGACCAGTAAGGAAAACCAGCGAAGTCGTACCCGCGAGGCCTCTTCTCAACAAATGATATCGTGGGAAAAAATTGAGGACCAAACAAAAAAAAGATCGTCACCTTTCCTGTGAGGGCCTCACACTTATTATTACCCTTTTATTTATGGAAAATCTAGGGCGCGAGGCCCCTCGGACCGCAAGATGGATATATGTATGGTGTAGTTTATACAG